>CM061751.1:97111950-97295876 GCA_030979885.1 Lolium multiflorum
ACCGACCTTGGATCCATTTCCAGCGCGCATCATCACCTCGTCCCTCGCAAGGCTTCGTTTATTCCGCAGTTCCTGTTTCGAGTTACATATGTGAGCAACCGAACCAATATCAAATACCCATGCACTACTACGATTACCAGTAAGATAGACATCAATAACATGTATATCAGATATACCTTTCTTCTTGATGAGGCCGCTCTTCCGATCAACCAAGTATTTGGGCAAATTACGCTTCTAGTGCCCCTTCTCCTTGCAGTAATAGCACACAGTATCAGGCTTAGGGCCAGCCTTAGGCTTCTCAGGAGGCACAACAACTTTCTTGCCGCCCTTCTTGAAGTTGCCCTTGTTAGGCTTGCCCTGCTTCTTGAAACTGGTGGTCTTGTTGACCATCAACACTTGGTGCTCTTTACGTATCTCCACCTCAGCAGATTTCAGCATGGAGAAGAGTTCAGGTAACTCTTTGTTCATGTTCTGCATGTTGTAGTTCATCACAAAGTTCTTGTAACTAGGTGGCAGTGATTGGAGTACACGATGAATACCCAGCTGGTTAGGAATCACAATCCCCAAGTCACTGAGCTTCTTCGCGTGCCCGGACATAGCGAGCACGTGCTCACTAACGGAGCTACCCTCTTCCATCATACAGCCAAAGAAGTGTTGGATCGTGCTACGCGGCGGCGCCGCATATTAGTAGATCCGTGCGGCCGCATGCAGCTGGCAACGAGTTGACCCCGGTCCCCCATGCATCTGGTAGCTAGTTGATGTCCGGGTCCCGCCAGCGCAAACGTTGCATGCGGCTTACAGCTAGCACCAAAAAAAAACTAATGAAAAGGAGCACCTGTCACATAACTTTTCACCGCAAAAAAATCCGGCCTTTTGGATTAAGACAACTACCGGGTTATTTGACAACAACTACCAGGATATCCCTCACATAACTTTTCAATGCAAAAATGAATATTTTCATATTGAGACAACTTACCATGTTATTTGACAACAGTTAACAGGTTTTTTTAAAAAAAATATAGTCACCAGTTTATTTAGTAACAGCTACCATATTAAATAGCAAAATAATTCCCACTTTATTTAACAACAACATCTACTTGCTAGATTAACAGATTATGTGACTATTACCCAACACCATGTTGATGATTGCGAGATTCCAGAGCTGCCAAATTACCAGTGGCTGGCTGCCAAATTTCTAAAACACAGCTGCCAAGTTTTTCAATTTCTATCGCCTACTAGGAAAATCACTCACACCTCGAATATCTCCATAAAAAATGTCTCCATTGAGATGCAGGGGGGAGGAAAATTTTGGGAAAGCATCGCACACGCCTGCAGCGGCCTCCCACACGATTCCCGGCAGCTGCATCCTCCTCGCGTCCATGGCGGTTTCTCCGCGCCGTGCTTGGCAGCACTCACCTCGCAGTATGCTCGTCGGTGGCTTCCACACGCTAGCCAATGGACGCCTCCTCGCGCGCATCTCTCGATGTGCTCATTGGCGGAAGCCTCCCTACTGTGTGCTGGGCAGGCCTCGGCGGCGGCGGCGGGGGAGCTCGTTGACGACGGCCACCACAACGCATGCTTGGCGACAGATTGCTGGTCCTCGCGCTCGTCCTCCGCGGCCCGGAGGAGACCTTCCCAATGGTAGTGACCGTCGGCACCCACCCCTGTGGTAGCAACCGTCGATGCCCCTGGGGTAGCGACCGTCGATGCACACCCCCGAGGGGCGGAGGCCCCTACGCATGCTCAGCGGCGGCGACCTGCCTCGAGGCGTGCTCGTCGGCGACGGGCACACCAACGCGTGCTCGGCGACGGATGCCTCCTCCTCGGCCCTCCCTTGAGCTAGCGACCGGCGCCTCCTCATTGCGTGTTGGCAGCGGCCCAACAGAGCCCCCCTCCCCACCACCCGCGGTAGCGACCGACGCCGCTCCTCGCATTCGTCGCGTTGGACGCCGCTCTCCCATGGAATTTTCTGAGAGAGATGATTATGTGTGGTGGGGGTTAGCTGGGAATGGATAAGAGATAAAGGGAGACACGGCCGGTTGTTATGGACGCTCCATTAGTTTTCGCGAATCTCAGTGTCGAGGGTGCTCCTCGGCAATGCCCTCCGATAGGGGCTTAGGGTTGATGGAATCCTGCAAGCTGACACGAGACATCGGTTCACAGACAAGCGGGAGAGCGATTTACCCAGGTTCGGGGCCCTCGATGAGGTAAAACCCTACGTCCTGCCTGTCTGTTCTTGATTATGATGATAATAGGTTACAATGGGGTGCGAATAGTTCGGCTGAGATCTCGTCGAGATGGCTAAGCGCTATGGTGACCTAGCTCTAAGCTTTTGGTGGCTAAGATTCCTAAGATTGATTGTGTCCCTCGGCAGCCCCTCTCCTGGCCTTTATATAGGAGGCCAGGTCTCAAGAGATCTAACCGTACGACTAGGTTTACAGCAGTTTTGAATCTAATCTTTCCTTGTTCGGCTGCTTTCCTTGTCTTGTTCTTCTGGTGCGCCGCCTAGTGGCCCTTCTCGCCTTCAAGTGTCTTCATGGGCCTCCAATTAGTCAATACAGGATAGGGCAATGTCGGTTACCCGAAGGGTAATGCCCACGTCAGTAGCCCCGAGTGTCTAGAAGGTAGTTCGGGTAGAGACTAAAGCATGTCTCCTTCCGATGTTCTTCTCCTTGATTGTCTTTGTTCAACTTGAATCAGCATCGCTTCTTTTTTCGGTCTCGACCCCCCGAGTCTAGACGATGCTTGCAAGCCAAGTTGTACCACTTGAACATTTTGTGAACTTTTTGCAAGTCTTCATAAGTCATTCGATACATTTCCTCATGCAAGGGATAATGAGTTGCCCAACTTTTGTTGGTTAACTGCCGATGGCAAAACAACGTTATCCTACACAGAATCAAGTCCCCGGGCATGATCCTGGAGTGCAAAAAACTTCTGTCGGGTGTCGTGATGGGAGTAGCCCCCGAGTCTGGACACGAACGCTTTACGATCGGGTGCAGACTCGAGCCGAACATTCCATCCTTCTCTTTAAATATATCTTTGAGTCCTCATTCTTTCGAGTGGCGCTTTATCTGTTTTTTGAATCTAATCTTTCCTTGTTCGCTTGTCTTCCAAGGATGGTGAGTGGCCCCTCGCCTTCAGTGTCTTCATGGGCCTCAATTAGTCAATTTAGGGCAATGTCGGTTACCGAAGGTAATGCACGTCAAGCCCAGTGTCTGCTATTCGGGTAGAGACTAAAGCATGTCTTTTCGATGTCCTTCTCCTTGATTGTCTTTAAACTCGTCTTCTGTCGGTCTTGTCAGCGTCTCGATCGGAGTAGCCCCGAGTCTAGGTACGGATGCTTGCAATCCGTGACTCAAGTTGACACCCGAACTGAAGGCAAGTCTATAGTCATATACATTTCCTCATGCAAGGGATAATGAGTAACGTCTGCCGATCAAAACAACGTTACCCTACACAGAATCAAGTTGATCAAGTAAATTTTATCGGGTGCGCGGCCTCGCTCGCGGGATGCCCAGCCACGAGGCGATCGGGTGCGGCTCGATTCCATCCTTCACCCTACTCTTTGAGTCCTCATTCTTTAGTGTGCGTCTTCTTTTTATCGGGTTGATGGGAGCGGTACGGATGACAGCGCGATCGGGTGCCTCAAGCACATCAATTATCTATTTCCCCTTAGATTGCTTCCCTCCCATTCATTGATGACTTTCACAGGAACTTTGAAGTGGCAAGATCGACCATCTCTTCTATCCACATTTTAAGTAACATCCGCCCTCTCCGCGGCGTCTCCTTTTCTTCTCTAATGGAAAGGTCCTTGATGAGCTGGCGTGACACGCGTCCGCCCTCAAGTTCTCCTTTCTTAAAATCTCCCAATCTCTATCCTTCTCGTAGCATCTCACCTCTTCTTCTTCTTCCTCTATCGCCGCCGCCTGCTTCCCAATCTTGTCGAGCCGCCGCGCGGTTCTACCGGTGGTGGGGCCCGCCGAATCTCCTCGAATCTGAAGGAGCGCTCCAACCGCTCCTCCCCCGACTCACCGGCGCCACGCGCCCCGCTGCCCCTTAGCCAGGCCTGGGGACTGGGTAGCGTCATCCATCACCAAGCGTGATGAAAAGAGATCCTGAAGCCTAGGGTTAATTTCCTCCGACGAGGGGAACGTGATTTTTCCAGGTGCGGTTTCTCGGCCCAATCCCCCTGCCTACTGTGATGTTCCTGTCGTTCTTTATCGGGGTCTCTCGCTTCCTGCTCATGAATTCCTTCTTCATCTTCTGCGGACTTATGAAATCCAACTGTGGCAACTCACTCCTAACTCAATCCTTCACGTCGCTGTGTTCATCACTCTTTGCGAAGCGTTTTGGGCATTGAGCCTCATTTTGGATTGTGGAAAAAGATCTTTTATGTAAAGAGGTACAACAGTAGTAATGGATCTTTTGTCATCGGAGGAGTGGGGTTTGTGGCTCGTTCGGAGGTTAATTACTTCAATTTCCCAATGAGAGAATCCGTGCAAGGATGGAGACTGAAATGGTTTTATGTCAAGGATTCCTTGTCAACCGAGTCCCAGCTTCCTTGCTTTGCCGATGTCCTCGAAGCCAAGCCTAAAGATTCTGGAAGAACATTCTCTCTCCCGACGAAAGGGCAGCTGCCGACGAATTATTCGCCAAATTTCTTCGAATCAAAGAGGCCGATGGCCAAACTATGGTTGGCACAGAGGTGGCAGCGGTGTTCCTGAAACGTCGAGTCCAACCAGTCATGGCCAGAATTCGTCCAATGTGGTTGTATTCAGGTTCGAAGGATGAGACCAGGATTAATGTTGCCGAATTGTCGGAAAAGGAGCTGCTTGATGAAGTCCGTCGCCTTACTTTCTTTAGTCAAGAAGACTCGATCCCATTGATATCCTCTTACATTCCTCTTGATGCCGATCATCCATTGCCAGAGGTAACTTCCCTTTTCATATTCTCATTATGTTATTTCCACTTAGTCGACGTAATTCTTATTATCCCTACTTGTTTTCTCTTTTGTGAGTCCCCATAGTCTCCGGAAACTTGCATGATTCGCCAAATGACACTTCCGAGGAAGAGGTTCCTCTGTACCCGTCGATTTCCACATCGAGCACACGAGACCGAAGCAAACTCGATGATCCGATGAATCAGGCTGCTCACTGCAGGCCTTCCCTCACCCATCCGATGATGCTTGTGATACAGAGGGATCGTGCGTGATGATGACGCTGATCGTGATGCCTTTGTTAATGCAGGTGCGGAGGAGGCCAGGGCTACCCGGTGAAGAGATCAACCGGCGGCTTCACCGAAGAGACGATCTCTTCGATATGTAAGTACTTTCCGTCTGACGCCATATTTTGTCCTCTTATTTCTCACATTCTTTTCATAACCTTTATCGACCATTTTCCTTTTTGCAGGGACGAAGGTTTCGTCGAGCCTCCGTCCAAGAAACCAAATGGCGCTGCTCCGCCGGACGTTGCGGCTTCCGAAGCTTCGGCTCCTAAGGCGGTCCCCGCGGCCCAGTATCGACAGCTTCTTCCCTTTCTAAGGGGAAAGAAGTTCCTTCGACTGCCGCCGCCGCGACTCCTCCTTCTGTAAGTCCCTTTTTGATTATAACGCGAATTGACCTAGTGCGTACCTTGCTTAATGAACATCCTTCTTTCTCAAGGACCTGCGAGGTGTCATTTCTTCTTTGGAGGCCTTCGCCTCCCAATTCACTTCCCTTGAAGCAGACAAGGTTCGGCTGCAGAAGGAAGTTAAATCTTCCTCCTCGAAGCTAGATGATGCTGTCAAAATAGCCGCCGCAGCTTGCCAAGAAGTCGACTCCCTCAAGGAGGAGCTTGGCAAGCTAAAAGAGAAACTGAAGGAAGAGGAAGCCTCTCGGTTGGCTGCCGAAGCTTGATGGCGTGTAACTCACACGTTCGTTGGGAACCCCAAGAGGAAGGTATGATGCGCACAGCAGCAAGTTTTCCTCGGAAAAAACCAAGGTTTATCGAACCGGGAGGAGCCAAGAAGCACGTTGAAGGTTGATGGTGGCGAAATGTGATGCGGCGCAACACCAGGGATTCCGGCGCCAACGTGGAACCTGCACAACACAACCAAAGTACTTTGCCCCAACGAAACAGTGAGGTTGTCAATCTCACCGGCTTGCTGTAACAAAGGATTAACCGTATTGTGTGGAAGATGATTGTTTGCAAGAAAATAGTAAAACAAGTATTGCAGTAGATTTCAGATGTAAAGAATAGGACCGGGGTCCACGGTTCACTAGAGGTGTCTCTCCCATAAGATAAAAGCATGTTGGGTGAACAAATTACAGTCGGGCAATTGACAAAGAGAAAAGGGCATAACAATGCATATACATGATATGATAAATATAGTGAGATTTAATTGGGCATTACGACAAAGTACATAGACCGCCATCCAACTGCATCTATGCCTAAAAAGTCCACCTTCGGGTTATCATCCGAACCCCTTTCGGTATTAAGTTGCAAACAACAGACAATTGCATTAAGTATGGTGCGTAATGTAATCAACAACTACATCCTTAGACATAGCATCAATGTTTTATCCCTAGTGGCAACAACACAACACAACCTTAGAACCTACTGTCACGATCCCAGGTATCAATGTAGGCATGAACCCACTATCGAGCATAAATACTCCCTCTTGGAGTTAAGAGCAAAAACTTGGCCAGAGCCTCTACTAATAACGGAGAGTATGCAAGATCATAAACAACACATAAACAATAGATTGATAATCACCATAACATAGTATTCTCTATTCATCGGATCCCGACAAACACAACATATAGTATTACAGATAGATGATCTTGATCATGTTAGGCAGCTCACAAGATCCAACAATGAAGCACAATTAGGAGAAGACGACCATCTAGCTCTGCTATGGACCCATAGTCCAGGGGAACTACTCACTCATCACTCCGGAGGCGATCATGGCGATGAAGAGTCCTCCGGGAGATGAATTCCCTCTCCGGCAGGGTCTGGGGCGATCTCCTGAATCCCCCGAGATGGGATTCGTGGCGGCGGCGTCTCTGGAGGTTTTCCGTATCGTGGCTCTCGGCTGGGGTTTCGCGACGGAGGGCTTTAAGTAGGCGAAAGGGTAGGTCAAGGGCGACACGAGGGCCCCACACACCAGGCGGCGCGGGCCCAGCCCTGGCGTGGCGGCGCCTCGGCTCGTCGCCCACTTCGTTATCCTCTCGGTCTTCGGAAGCTTCGTGCAAAAATAGGACCTAGGCGTTGATTTCGTCCAATTACGAGAATATTTCCTTACTAGGATTTCTGAAACCAAAAACAGCAGAAACAACAACTGGCTCTTCGGCATCTTGTTAATAGGTTAGTTCCAGAAAATGCGTAAATACGACATATAATGTGTATAAAACATGTAGATATCATCAATAATGTAGCATGGAACATAAGAAATTATCGATACGGGGGACGTATCAGCATCCCCAAGCTTAGTTGCTCGTCCCGAGCGGGTAAAGCGATAACAAAGATAATTTCTGAAGTGACATGCCATCATAATCTTGATCATACTATTGTAAACATATGTAATGAATGCAGCGATCAAAACAATGGTAATGACATGAGTAAACAAGTGAATCATAAAGCAAAGACTTTTCATGAATAGTACTTCAAGACAAGCATCAATAAGTCTTGCATAAAGTTAACTCATAAAGCAATAAATCAAAGTAAAGGTATTGAAGCAACACAAAGGAAGATTAAGTTTCAGTGGTTGCTTTCAACTTATAACATGTATATCTCATGGATATTGTCAACATAGAGTAATATAACAAGTGCAATATGCAAGTATGTAGGAATCAATGCACAGTTCACACAAGTGTTTGCTTTTTGAGGTGGAGAGAGATAGGTAAACTGACTCAACAATAAAAGTAAAAGAATGGTCCTTCAAAGAGGAAAGCATCGATTGCTATATTTGTGCTAGAGCTTTTATTTTGAAAACATGAAACAATTTTGTCAACGGTAGTAATAAAGCATATGAGTTATGTAAATTATATCTTACAAGTTGCAAGCCTCATGCATAGTATACTAATAGTGCCCGCACCTTGTCCTACTTAGCTTGGACTACCGGATCATCGCAATGCACATGTTTCAACCAAGTGTCACAAAGGGGTACCTCCATGCCGCTTGTACAAAGGTCTAAGGAGAAAGCTCGCATTTTGGATTTCTCGCTTTTGATTATTCTCAACTTAGACATCCATACCGGGACAACATGGACAACAGATAATGGACTCCTCTTTAATGCATAAGCATGTAGCAACAATTATTATTCTCATATGAGATTGAGGATATATGTCAAACTGAAACTTCCACCATGATTCATGGCTTAAGTTAGCGGCCCAATGTTCTTCTCTAACAATATGCATGCTCCAACCATTAAGGTGGTAGATCCCTCTTACTTCAGACAAGACGGACATGCATAGCAACTCACATGATATTCAACAAAGAATAGTTGATGGCGTCCCCGGAAGCATGGTTATCGCACAACAAGCAACTTAATAAAAATAAAGTGCATAAGTACATATTCAATACTACGATAGTTTTTAAAGCTATTTTGTCCCATGAGCTATATATTGCAAAGGTGAATGATGGAATTTTAAAGGTAGCTATATATTGCAAAGGCGAATGATGGAATTTTAAAGGTAGCACTCAAGCAATTTACTTTGGAATGGCGGAGAAATACCATGTAGTAGGTAGGTATGGTGGACACAAATGGCATAGTAGTTGGCTCAAGGATTTTGGATGCATGAGAAGTATTCCCTCTCGATACAAGGTTTAGGCTAGCAAGGTTATTTGAAGCAAACTCAAGGATGAACCGGTGCAGCAAAACTCACATAAAAGACATATTGTAAACATTATAAGACTCTACACCGTCTTCCTTGTTGTTCAAAACTCAATACTAGATATTATCTAGACCTTAGAGAGACCCAATATGCAAACCAAATTTTAGCAAACTCTATGTATTTCTTCATTAATGGGTGCAAAGTATATGATGCAAGAGCTTAAACATGAGCACAACAATTGCAAAGTATCACATTATCCAAGACTTTTAGAATTACTACATGTAGCATTTTCCAATTCCAACCATATAACAATTTAACGAAGAAGAAACCGCCTTGAACATTATGAGTAAAGCCTAAGGACATATTTGTCCATATGCAACAGCGGAGCGTGTCTCTCTCCCACAAAGTGAATGCTAGGATCCATTTTATTCAAACAAAAAACAAAAACAAAACAAACCGACGCTCCAAGTAAAGAACACAAGATGTGACTGAATAAAAATATAGTTTCAGGGGAGGAACTGATGATGTTGTCGATGAAGAAGGGGATGCCTTGGGCATCCCCAAGCTTAGAAGCTTGAGTCTTCTTAGAATATGCAGGGGTGAACCACGGGGGCATCCCCAACCTTAGAGCTTTCACTCCTCTTGATCATAGTATATCATACTCCTCTCTTGACCCTTGAAAACTTCCTTCACACCAAACAAGCAAACTCATTAGAGGTTTAGTGCACAATTAATAATTCACACATTCAGAGGTGACACAATCATTCTTTACACTTCTGGACATTGCATAAAGCTGGACATTAATGGATCAAAGAATTCATCCAACATAGCAAAAGAGGCAATGCGAAATAAAGGCAGAATCTGTCAAAACAGAACAGTTCGTAAAGACGAATTTTAAAATGGCACCAGACTTGCTCAAATGGAAAAACTCAAAACTAATGAAAGTTGCGTACATATCTGTGGATCACGCTCGTAAATTGGCAGATTTTTTCGAATTTTCTACAGAGACTTGTGCCCAGATTCGTGAGACAGCAATGCTGTTTCTGCGCAGCGATCCCAAATATAACATCAACTTTAACATAGAAACTTTACTTGGCACAAAAACATGATAAGGAGAGGTTGCTACAGTAGTAAACAACTTCCAAGGCTCAAATATAAAACAAAGTATTGTAGTAAAAACATGGGTTGTCTCCCATAAGCTTTTCTTTAACGCCTTTCAGCTAGGCGCAGAAAGTGCAAATCAAGTATTATCAAGAGTAGAAGCATCAACATTATTATTTTTCATGCAAACACAACTTGTTGCAGAGGGTACTTTAGGTGCTCCATTATCTAAATTTTCTATGGTGGTGCTAGGAGTTTTAGCAATTTTAGGCCTATAATAATTCTTTTGTTTAGGCACTTTAGAGGCATACATGAATTTTTGCTCTCTACCCACATAAGCTTTCTCATTATACTTGAGAGAAGAAAAGGTTGAACCCAAGGTTCCCATAGCTTTTTCAAGTTCATCAATCCTATTGGTTTGATTATCATGGACAACAAAAGTTCCTAGGACACTAATTCTTTCATCAATTCCTCCTAAGGATTTATCAAGTTCATCAGTTTTATCCAATAACATTTCCAATTTAGTTTCAATACTTGGAAAATTTTTCTCTATGGTTTCCAATTTTTCATAACATCCTCAAGAGATTTCAATTTTAACTTCATTAACAGGTGGTATTCCAACTAGACTCTCAATGATGCAACTAGCTTCTAAAGCGGGAGTACCTAGGAAATTACCTCCCGAAAGAGTATCAAGAACATACCTATTCCAACTAGATAAACCAACATAAAAGTTCCTAAGAAGGATAGTGGTGGAGTGTTTCTTAGTGCACCTATGATGAGCATTACTAATTCTATACCAAGCATCCTTAAAACTTTCTCCACCTTGTTGCTTAAAAGAACGAACTTCAACTTCAGGATTACTCATTATAAAAGTAACTAGGCAAATACAGTAAAGACAAGTAACTAATTTTTTTTGTGTTTTTGATATACAGAGCAAGACAGTTAATAAAGTAAAACTAGCAACTAATTTTTTTGTGTTTTGTTTAGGTGCAGCAAACAAAGTAGTAAATAAAATAAAGCAAGACAAAAACAAAGTAAAGAGATTGTGAAGTGGAGACTCCCCTTGCAGCGTGTCTTGATCTCCCCAACGGCGCCATAAAGAGAGCTTGATGGCATGTAACTCACACGTTCGTTGGGAACCCCAAGAGGAAGGTATGATGCGCACAGCAAGTTTTCCCTCAGAAAGAAACCAAGGTTTATCGAACCAGGAGGAGCCAGAAGCACGTTGAAGGTTGATGGTGGCGAAATGTGATGCGGCGCAACACCAGGGATTCCGCGCCAACGTGGAACTGCACAACACAACCAAAGTACTTTAACGAAACAGTGAGGTTGTCAATCTCACCGGCTTGTAACAAAGGATTAACCGTATTGTGTAGAAGATGATTGTTTGCAAGGAAATAGTAAAACAAGTATTGCAATAGATTGTATGCGATGTAAAGAATAGGGACCGGGGTCCACGGTTCACTAGAGGTGTCTCTCCCATAAGATAAAAGCATGTTGGGAAACAAATTACAGTCGGGCAATTGACAAATAGAAAAGGGCATAACAATGCATATACATGATATGATAAATATAGTGAGATTTAATTGGGCATTACGACAAAGTACATAGACCGCCATCCAACTGCATCTATGCCTAAAAAGTCCACCTTCAGGTTATCATCCGAACCCCTTTCGGTATTAAGTTGCAAGCAACGACAATTGCATTAAGTATGGTGCGTAATGTAATCAACAACTACATCCTTAGACATAGCATCAATGTTTTATCCCTAGTGGCAACAGCACAACACAACCTTAGAACCTACTGTCACGATCCCAGGTATCAATGTAGGCATGAACCCACTATCGAGCATAAATACTCCCTCTTGGAGTTAAGAGCAAAAACTTGGCCAGAGCCTCTACTAATAACGGAGAGCATGCAAGATCATAAACAACACATAAACAATAGATTGATAATCACCATAACATAGTATTCTCTATTCATCGGATCCCGACAAACACAACATATAGTATTACGAGATAGATGATCTTGATCATGTTAGGCAGCTCACAAGATCCAACAATGAAGCACAATTAGGAGAAGACGATCATCTAGCTACTGCTATGGACCCATAGTCCGGGGGTGAACTACTCACTCATCACTCCGGAGGCGATCATGGCGATGAAGAGTCCTCGGGAGATGAAATCCCTCGGGGTGCCGGAGGCGATCTCCTGAATCCCCGAGATGGGATTCGTGGCGGCGGCGTCTGTAGGTTTTCCGTATCGTGGCTCTCGGTGCTGGGGTTTTCGCGACGGAGGCTTTAAGTAGGCGAGGGTAGGTCAAGGGGGCGGCACGGGCCCCACACACCGGGGGCGGCGGGCCAGCCTTGGCGCGCGGCCCTGGCGTGGCGGCGCCTCGTCGCCCCACTTCGTTATCCTCTCGGTCTTCTGGAAGCTTGTGCAAAAATAGGACCCTGGGCGTTGATTTCGTCCAATTCGAGAATATTTCCTTACTAGGATTTCTGAAACCAAAAACAGCAGAAAACAGCAACTGGCTCTTCGGCATCTTGTTAAAAGGTTAGTTCCAGAAAATGCGTAAATACGACATATAATGTGTATAAAACATGTAGATATCATCAATAATGTAGCATGGAACATAAGAAATTATCGATACGTTGGAGACGTATCAGCATCCCCAAGCTTAGTTCTGCTCGTCCCGGCAGGTAAAGCGATAACAAAGATAATTTCTGAAGTGACATGCCATCATAATCTTGATCATACTATTGTAAACATATGTAATGAATGCAGCGATCAAAACAATGGTAATGACATGAGTAAACAAGTGAATCATAAAGCAAAGACTTTTCATGAATAGTACTTCAAGACAAGCATCAATAAGTCTTGCATAAGAGTTAACTCATAAAGCAATAAATCAAAGTAAAGGTATTGAAGCAACACAAAGGAAGATTAAGTTTCAACGGTTGCTTTCAACTTATAACATGTATATCTCATGGATATTGTCAACATAGAGTAATATAACAAGTGCAATATGCAAGTATGTAGGAATCAATGCACAGTTCACACAAGTGTTTGCTTCTTGAGGTGGAGAGAGATAGGTAAACTGACTCAACAATAAAAGTAAAAGAATGGTCCTTCAAAGAGGAAAGCATCGATTGCTATATTTGTGCTAGAGCTTTTATTTTGAAAACATGAAACAATTTTGTCAACGGTAGTAATAAAGCATATGAGTTATGTAAATTATATCTTACAAGTTGCAAGCCTCATGCATAGTATACTAATAGTGCCCGCACCTTATCCTACTTAGCTTGGACTACCGGATCATCGCAATGCCATGTTTCAACCAAGTGTCACAAAGGGCTACCTCCATGCCGCCTGTACAAAGGTCTAAGGAGAAAGCTCGCATTTGGATTTCTCGCTTTTGATTATTCTCAACTTAGACATCCATACAGGGACAACATGGACAACAGATAATGGACTCCTCTTTAATGCATAAGCATGTAGCAACAATTATTATTCTCATATGAGATTGTGTCCAAACTGAAACTTCCACCATGATTCATGGCTTAAGTTAGCGGCCCAATGTTCTTCTCTAACAATATGCATGCTCCAACCATTAAGGTGGTAGATCCCTCTTACTTCACAAGACGGACATGCATAGCAACTCACATGATATTCAACAAAGAATAGTTGATGGCGTCCCCAGAAGCATGGTTATCGCACAACAAGCAACTTAATAAGAAATAAAGTGCATAAGTACATATTCAATACTACGATAGTTTTTAAAGCTATTTTGTCCCATGAGCTATATATTCAATACCACAATAGTTTTTAAGGCTATTTTGTCCCATGAGCTATATATTGCGAAGGCGAATGATGGAATTTTAAAGGTAGCACTCAAGCAATTTACTTTGGAATGGCGGAGAAATACCATGTAGTAGGTAGGTATGGTGGACACAAATGGCATAGTAGTTGGCTCAAGGATTTTGGATGCATGAGAAGTATTCCCTCTCGATACAAGGTTTAGGCTAGCAAGGTTATTTGAAGCAAACTCAAGGATGAACCGGTGCAGCAAAACTCACATAAAAGACATATTGTAAACATTATAAGACTCTACACCGTCTTCCTTGTTGTTCAAAACTCAATACTAGATATTATCTAGACCTTAAGAGACCCAATATGCAAACCAAATTTTAGCAAGCTCTATGTATTTCTTCATTAATGGGTGCAAAGTATATGATGCAAGAGCTTAAACATGAGAGCACAACAATTGCAAAGTATCACATTATCCAAGACTTTTAGAATTACTACATGTAGCATTTTCCAATTCCAACCATATAACAATTTAACGAAGAAAAACTTCGCCTTGAATATTATGAGTAAAGCCTAAGGACATATTTGTCCATATGCAACAGCGGAGCGTGTCTCTCTCCCACAAAGTGAATGCTAGGATCCATTTTATTCAAACAAAAACAAAAACAAAACAAACTAACGCTCCAAGTAAAGGACACAAGATGTGCTGAATAAAAATATAGTTTCGGGGAGGAACTTGATGATGTTGTCGATGAAGAAGGGGATGCCTTGGGCATCCCAAGCTTAAACTTGAGTCTTCTTAGAATATGCAGGGGAACCACGGGGGCATCCCCAACCTTAGAGCTTTCACTCCTCTTGATCATAGTATATCATACTCCTCTCTTGACCCATGAAAACTTCCTTCACACCAAACTTCAAGCAAACTCATTAGAGGGTTAGTGCACAATTAATAATTCACACATTCAGAGGTGACACAATCATTCTTTACACTTCTGGACATTGCATAAAGCTATTGGACATTAATGGATCAAAGAAATTCATCCAACATAGCAAAAGAGGCAATGCGAAATAAAAGGCAGAATCTGTCAAAACAGAACAGTTCGTAAAGACGAATTTTAAAATGGCACCAGACTTGCTCAAATGGAAAAACTCAAAACTAATGAAAGTTGCGTACATATCTGTGGATCACGCTCGTAAATTGGCAGATTTTTTCGAATTTTCTACAGAGACTTGTGCCCAGATTCGTGACAGACAGCAATGCTGTTTCTGCGCAGCGATCCCAAATATAACATCAACTTTAACATAGAAACTTTACTTGGCACAAAAACATGATAAGGAGAGGTTGCTACAGTAGTAAACCACTTCCAAGACTCAAATATAAAACAAAGTACTGTAGTAAAAACATGGGTTGTCTCCCATAAGCGCTTTTCTTTAACGCCTTTCAGCTAGGCGCAGAAAGTGCAAATCAAGTATTATCAAGAGTAGAAGCATCAACATTATTATTTTTCATGCAAACACAACTTGTTGCAGAGGGTACTTTAGGTGCTCCATTATCTAAATTTTCTATGGTGGTGCTAGGAGTTTTAGCAATTTTAGGCCTATAATAATTCTTTTGTTTAGGCATTTTAGAGGCATACATGAATTTTTGCTCTCTACCCACATAAGCTTTCTCATTATACTTGAGAGAAGAAAAGGTTGAACCCAAGGTTCCCATAGCTTTTTCAAGTTCATCAATCCTATTGGTTTGATTATCATGGACAACACAAGTTCCTAGGACACTAATTCTTTCATCAATTCCTCCTAAGGATTTATCAAGTTCATCAGTTTTATCCAATAACATTTCCAATTTAGTTTCAATACTTGGAAAATTTTTCTCTATGGTTTCCAATTTTTTCATAACATCTCAAGAGAGATTTCAATTTTAACTTCATTAACAGGTGGTATTCCAACTAGACTCTCAATGATGCAACTAGCTTCTAAAGCGGGAGTACCTAGGAAATTACCTCCCGAAAGAGTATCAAGAACATACCTATTCCAACTAGATAAACCAACATAAAAGTTCCTAAGAAGGATAGTGGTGGAGTGTTTCTTAGTGCACCTATGATGAGCATTACTAATTCTATACCAAGCATCCTTAAAACTTTCTCCACCTTGTTGCTTAAAAGAACGAACTTCAACTTCAGGATTACTCATTATAAAAGTAACTAGGCAAATAAAGTAAAGACAAGTAACTAATTTTTTTGTGTTTTTGATATAGAGAGCAAGACAGTAAATAAAGTAAAACTAGCAACTAATTTTTGTGTGTTTTGTTTAGGTGCAGCAAACAAAGTAGTAAATAAAATAAAGCAAGACAAAAACAAAGTAAAGAGATTGTGAAGTGGAGACTCCCCTTGCAGCGTGTCTTGATCTCCCCGGCAACGGCGCCAGAAAAAGAGCTTGATGGCATGTAACTCACACGTTCGTTGGGAACCCCAAGAGGAAGGTATGATGCGGCGGCAAGTTTTCCCTCGAGAAAGAAACCAGGTTTATCGAACAGGAGGAGCCAAGACACGTTGAAGGTTGATGGTGGCGAAATGTGATGCGGCGCAACACCAGGGATTCCGGCGCCAACGTGGAACCTGCACAACACAACCAAAGTACTTTGCCCCAACGAAACAGTGAGGTTGTCAATCTCACCGGCTTGCTGTAACAAAGGATTAACCGTATTGTGTGGAAGATGATTGTTTGCAAGAAAATAGTAAAACAAGTATTGCAGTAGATTGTATGCGATGTAAAGAATAGGACCGGGGTCCACAGTTCACTAGAGGTGTCTCTCCCATAAGATAAAAGCATGTTGGGTGAACAAATTACGGTCGGGCAATTGACAAATAGAAAAGGGCATAATAATGCATATACATGATATGATAAATACAGTGAGATTTAATTGGGCATTACGACAAAGTACATAGGCCCGCCATCCAATTGCATCTATGCCTAAAAAGTCCACCTTCAAGGTTATCATCCGAACCCCTTTATTAAGTTGCAAGCAGCAGACAATTGCATTAAGTATGGTGCGTAATGTAATCAACAACTACATCCTTAGACATAGCATCAATGTTTTATCCCTAGTGGCAACAGCACAACACAACCTTAGAACCTACTGTCACGATCCCAGGTATCAATGAAGGCATGAACCCACTATCGAGCATAAATACTCCCTCTTGGAGTTAAGAGCAAAAACTTGGCCAGAGCCTCTACTAATAACGGAGAGCATGCAAGATCATAAACAACACATAAACAATAGATTGATAATCACCATAACATAGTATTCTCTATTCATCGGATCCCGACAAACACAACATATAGTATTACGGATAGATGATCTTGATCATGTTAGGCAGCTCACAAGATCCAACAATGAAGCACAATTAGGAGAAGACGACCATCTAGCTACTGCTATGGACCCATAGTCCAGGGGTGAACTACTCACTCATCACTCGGAGGCGATCATGGCGATGAAGAGTCCTCGGGAGATGAATCCCCTCTCCGGCAGGGTGCCGGAGGCGATCTCCTGAATCCCCGAGATGGGATTCGTGGCGGCGGCGTCTCTGGTTTTCCGTATCGTGGCTCTCGGTCTTGGGGGTTTCGCGACGGAGGCTTTAAGTAGGCGAAAGGGTAGGTCAGGCGGCACGAGGGCCCCACACACGGGCCGGCGCGGGCCCAGCCCTGGCCGCGCGGCCTGGCGTGGCGGCGCCTCGTCGCCCCACTTCGTTATCCTCTCGGTCTTCCGGAAGCTTCGTGCAAAAATAGGACCATGGGCGTTGATTTCGTCCAATTCAGAGAATATTTCCTTACTAGGATTTCTGAAACAAAAGCAGAAGACAGTGGCTCTTCGGCATCTTGTTAATAGGTTAGTTCCAGAAAATGCGTAAATACGACATATAATATGTATAAAACATGTAGATATCATCAATAATGTAGCATGGAACATAAGAAATTATCGATACGTTGGAGACGTATCAAAGCTCGGGCAGCCGAAAAAGATGACCTCCTGCTCCAATCTTCATTGGCTTTGCTTGGTACTTCCTCTTTACGCCTTCTTAGCGACTTTTTGCGAATCTAGTCCTTTGATAGTAATCTTTTCCATTTCGTTTCCTTTCAGAGGCCGCCGACATCCCTGTTGCTGCACTGGATAAAATTCCAAACAATTCTCCGGCAAACGGTGTGTCGATGACTCTCGCCACCCACCAACTTACACGAGAGCTTCTTGAAAAGGGCAAAGGCGCCATGACGCGGATGCACTTGATGATCTTCCCCAAGCTCAGCCAAAACAAGACCTTGGGGCAGTTGATTGACGCCTTCGCGGTCAACACCAAGGAGGTTATCGAGGTATTCAAACGTACTTCGCGTACTTATGGTGCCCTCCTAGCCTTCCAACTTATGATGGGTCATGGCTTCAAGGCCGATATCGAGAAGATGTCTAAGGAGCTGCCGAAAGATCAAGATGGGCAGTTTATAGATTTAGGCATATTCAAGACGTCGGCTGTTCAATGCGCACGCCAGCTCCTTGACCTGGTTTCATCGGAGAAAACACCGGCTGGTCCAAGTCTATCATCCCAAACTCAAGCCCCTTGACTTTTGTAACAAGTTTGTCTTTGATTTGATGTGAAACGATGATTTGCCGAAAAACTCATGTTTGTAATAAACTCCGTGCTAGCAATATTGCTAGTACACCTTTGTTATGATATTTCTACTTGCCCTTCTCCCGATGGGAGTTACTTCGGATGCTTGAATTGACCCAATCCGTCACACCTTTTAACGCTGTTTCCCGCAGGTTTTCCCAGTCCCCTCATTTGTCGACGACTCCGGGTGCTCTTCCTGAAGGTGATCGAATCCAGCGTATGAAGGATCGAATCGCTCAGATGGAAAAGGATCTACGCAGCACTTATGCCTTAGCTGCTATTGTCAATAAGAAGGGCGAGATTGCAGCCGAAGTGGAGCGGTATGCTCTTACTGAACTACATAAAGCTACCGAAAGTTTAAACTGTAAGTTTCTTTATCCTTGCACTTTTTTGTCAACAACTCCTTGTCTAATCCTCTGTTGATTCCTTTGCCAGTCATAGCTCTGAACCGTGCAGAAGAGAACAAACGGATTCACGAGCGTGTGCACGCTTTAACCGAGCTGTCATCAGCCGAAGAGATTTTTTGGCGAGAACACTCGAAGGCTTCGGCTGTAGCTCAATTTCAGGACCGGGTTCAACAAGTCCACCATTTCTTCGACAAGTGCTACAGAGCCATGAGGGTAGTTTGGAAAACGATGTTCCCTTTAAACGCGATTCCCCCTACGGCTGACTCTGATGTCTGAGTTTGGGAATGCCAAGAAGATTCGAGACTTGGTGCGAGCTCAAGTTTTTGCAGGAGCCAGGTTTACACTTGCCCTCGTCCTTGCACGTTACCCTCAGCAAATCTGCTCACTATAGCCAACGCGGTTGGTGACTTGGAGACTCTGTATCCGAAGGTATTGCTGCCCGCCAATATAATTGTCGACAGACTTGAAAAGGATTCAAAGGTACCTGAAGAAAGAGAAACTCCTCAAGGGTGAATTCAGGGATTGAGGTTATTTTGTAAATAGGCTATTTTGGCTACTTTATCCAAGTGTTAGGATTGTTTAGCCGAAGCTTTATATTCGGTAGATACATGTATATGTACTTTTACCGTGTTGATGCCGTTGGCAAATTTTGAGGGAGCAAATTTTAATTGTCCGTTAAAACGTTTTTATATTCGTTGGTCAGCAAATTGTTTGAGTGATCAGCTCGTGTTGCAGGTCTTGCTAAACCCGTTGTATGTGCAACTTTGCTTTCAACCGATGTATGTTTCGACAGTCACTCCCGAATATTTCGGGTGCAATGATTCTGCCGATGAGCCCGTTGTTCTTTGATATTTCCATAAGTAAAATATCGAACGTGGGTTGTATTGTGTGTATTTCCAAACTCTTGCTATTTTCGGCGCTCGTAGAGGCATCTATAGCAGAGAGAAAGGTCATCACCCTTGTTTTTTGCATCCTTTAGCACTCGTAGAGGCTTTTTCGGAACACAATCTTTAGCACGTACTACATTGCGCCATCGTTCACCGAGGGATGTAAGCAATGGCTACGATGATGCGGATTAGGTGCTCCAAATTACTGCATGTTTACCAAGGGATCAAAGACTGAAGTTTTCATTAATAAAGGTAAACACGGTACTAAAGGGCGTAAGGAAGAAAGCCCTGCTGAAAATAAAGGAGAAAGCTAAACATTATTCGACTATTCTAAACGAAGGAGGGGTTCTTCTTATCTTCAGGCTTGTCTACCACGTTAGCGGTTTTCGAAGCGTCGTTGATTATAGTAGGTGTCTCGACAGTGGCTGCCAGTGTCTTGCTTTCTTCTAAGACTGCTTTGCCATCAACTGCCGAAGTTTTTGCTGCCGAAGCTTCTATAGCAAGGTCGGCTGGCTTCTTCTTGATTTCCCTGTCTGTTTCTCCTCCTTAATTTCGCGTATCGACAGCTTGGGTGGAGGATTGATAATTTCTTGTTTGAACCCAAACTTCGCAGCAATCCTCTGAAAGTCGCGATCACAATTGTCCGAGCGTGAAAAACTTCCATAGACTGTGATGTTTGTCCCGTTGTTCCCAGGCATTTTCAGCTTAAGGTATGCGTAGTGCGGCACAGCCATGAACTTGGCATAAGCTGGTCTTCCGAGTATAGCGTGATACTGTGACTCCCAGTTCACTACTTCAAACTCGATCTTTTCCTTCCTGAAATTGTCGGTCTTGCCAAAGACAACGTTCAGGTAAACTTTGCCAAGAGAGTAACCCGGTGCAGTTGGAAGAATCCCATGGAAACAAGTGTCTGTTTCTTCTAGCATCCTCATGGTGATCCCCATACTTTTGATTGTGTCGACGAATATCAGGTTTAGCCCGCTTCCACCATCCATGAAGACTTTGCTCATCTTGAACCCCCCGATTTGTGCCTCGACTACTAAGGCAGCGTGTCCTGGTTTTGGTATGGTCATCGGGTGATCTGCTCGGCTGAACGTAATGTTCTGAGAGGACCACTCGACATACTCGGGGATGTTCGCCATGATGCTTTCAGCCAGATTAATCTCTCGGGTGAGCTTCTTCATTTCTCTTCTCGAGACACCTGTCTTATGGATCATGCTCATCTGCCCACGTGGTGGTGGAAACGCCTCGTTGGGTTGATGAGGTTGGGCCTGCTGGACTTGATGCTGCGGTGGAGGAGGTGGTGGTGGTGGTGGTTGTTGCTGGCCTGCTGCTGGATGAGTTTGTGCATGTCGATGAACTGCCGACAGTCCCTGAGCAGGTGGTTCGACTTCGTTTTGCCGTCCTTAGAATCGACATACGAGTGTAGATAACGGGGGCATTGATCGCTCAGCGTAGGGCAATTCGGGCGTCCTCTGCTCCCGTGGTTTGTAGTTGCCATGGTTCCCAGAGTTATTCCGATTACTGTCCTGTCGATCGTCTCTTGTGTCGTCATATCGATCATCCTGCCGATCGGAGTATCCTGCGGCTACCAGGTTGTTGTCGTCATAGCTGCGGTTCTTCCTTCTCTTGTGGCGATCCCTTCGACCACCCGAGTCGTGCTTCGGCTGGTCGTCGTCTTCGTCGTCACTGCGCTGTCGCAGCCTTCGTACGTTGTCCTCACCATCAGCCCAGCTGTTGGCGATTTCCATTAACTTGGTTATGGTTTTTGGCTTTTTGCGCCCGAGTTCTTCTATGTAGCTTTCACGTCGGACGCCATCGCTGAAAGCGTCGATTGCTCTGTCCACAGATACATCTTCGGCAGCGTTTAGGAGTTTGGTGAATCTCCCGATGTATGAGCGCATCGATTCCTTCTGCTTTTGCTGACAATGCCGTAACTCTTCGATCCCGACGGGTCTTTTGTATGTTGCTTGAAAATTGGCAACGAAGGCATCTACTAGGTCGTCCCATGACTTGATGGAACCCTTCGGCAGACCCCTCAACCAAGCTACGCTGAATCCTTTAGGTAAAGCTGCAAGCACTGCATTGCCGCTATCTGGTTCCCCTTGTGCGGAATCACGGTCTGCAGGTAGTCGTCTATCCAAGATCTTGGCTCCTGCTGCCCATCGTATTTGGCAGCGTCAGTAGGGGTAGGCTTGAACTTTTTGGGCGGCATCGCCTCGCGGATTTTGTAGCTTAAACAATCGGCTCCCCTGAGCTCGCCGTCGTTCTCCATTCTCATCCGAAGAATCACTGTCATCCTCCTCCCTAGCGGCACGTCGTCGCCTTGCTTTGTCGATCCGGCTCTGGGTGATTTCATCCCGAGCATCTCTCGCACGATGTTTGAACCACTGGCCTGCGCGTGGTTTTTCCTTTCGTGGAACTAGGTTATCTCCCAATATCGCGAGACTTTCTAGGGCGCCTCGGTGAGCTTGAGCCATGGATCCTTCAGGGCGTTGGTTGATGAGGTACGCAGCGAGGTTGGCTGTTGCTCCCGCAACGTTTTTCGGCCGTGGCATGCCCGCGGTGTCCGTGGTCATAAAGGACTTGGTTAGGTTCGACGTTATTTCTCTAGCGTCGTCTTCCGAGGCCTGGATAGTCTTGATCGGTGCTTGCCTGCCCCATGAGTACTTCGAGAGGCGCTTCCTTGCGAACCTCTTCGTCGTTCGCTGGATCGGTCTGCGCAGATAGGCGTCTCTCGAGGGTGGCTTGCTCTCTCGACAGGTGCTCCCGGTTTTTCTCTAGTATAGAGCGATAGGCATTTAGGGTTCCAACCGAGGTTCCTGCGGGGAGCGGGGTGTTGTTAAGTACGGCTGCCCTGGCTGCCGCCCCTCCTCTGCGATGGTGTAATCGCTGTCGCGGTTGCTGGCGCTGTTTTCGAAACTTGCTCGCCTACTAGAACGAGGCGTGTGGTCTCCGTCTCCTCTGTGCCTTGTGTTTCCCGTGTTATTGGCGACATAAACCTGGTGGTGTGCCGTTCTTCGGGTGGTTCCTTGGACGATGCTGTCGACACTGTCCTCTCCCGATGAATATTGGGCATTGCAGATGAACGGTGTGTCGCTCCCCCAGCCCGTGCCTGGTGTCGCAGTTCAAGCAGTAGTACGAGGTTAACTCCGAAGATGTGGGATCGTCGGATCCTACCGACATGGAAGACGCCGAACGGGGAGTCGAGGGCGCAGGCGAACTCGTCGATCTGTCGGGCCAGCCGAAAGGTCGAGTGATGATGACGCGCTAGGACTCGTTGATCTGGAGGTGGGCGATTCCAGCAGCTGAAGAATTCCTTCTGCGTTGACGTTGTAGTGGACGCTGCCGAAGGTCATCTCCATGTTTCCTTGTAGATCTGAGAAGGTTGAGCGAGAGGAATCGCTGTGCGGGTGATACGTCTCCAACGTATCTATAATTTCTTATGTTCCATGCTACTTTATTGATGATACCTACATGTTTTATGCACACTTTATGTCATATTCGTGCATTTTCTGGAACTAACCTATTAACAAGATGCCGAAGTGCCAGTTCTGTTTCTGCTGTTTTTGGTTTCACAAATTAGTAACGAAATATTCTCGGAATTGGACAAAATCAACGCCGGTTCCTATTTTGCCCGGAAGCATCCAGAACACCCGAGGAGCCGTCGGAGGGAGCCACGGGGGCCCACACATGCGTGGCGCGGCGGGGCTGGGCCGCCACCTCGTTGTGTCGTCGCCTCGTCGGCCCTCCCGACTCCGCCTCTTCGCCTATTTAAAGGTCCCCGACCTAAAACCCTTACGGAAGAGCCACGAAACCTTCGAAACCGCCATGGACGATCGCAAAGCCAAGAAGAGGGGGACAGGAGTCTCTGTTCCGGCACGCCGCCGGGACGAGGAAGTGCCCCGGAAGGCTTCTCCATCGACACCGCTGCCATCTCCACCGCCATCTTCATCACCGCTGCTGCTCCCATGAGGAGGGAGTAGTTCTCCATCGAGGCTCGGGGCTGTACCGGTAGCTATGTGGTTCATCTCTCTCCTATGTACTTCAATACAATAATCTCATGAGCTGCCTTACATGATTGAGATTCATATGATGATGATTGTAATCTAGATGTCATTATGCTAGTCAAGTGGGTTTTACTTATGTGATCTCCGGAGACTCCTTGTCCCACGTGTGTAAAGGTGACAGTGTGTGCACCGTGTGGGTCTCTTAGGCTATATTTCACGAATACTTATTCACTGTTATGAATGGCGTAGTGAAGTGCTTATTTATATCTCTTTATGATTGCAATGTGTTTTGTATCACAATTTATCTATGTGCTACTCTAGTGATGTTATTAAAGTAGTTTTATTCCTCCTACACGGTGTAATGGTGACAGTGTGTGCACTCGTGTTAGTACTTGGCGTAGGCTATGATTATGATCTCTTGTAGATTATGAAGTTAACTATTGCTATGATGGTATTGATGTGATCTATTCCTCCTACATGGCGTGAAGGTGACAGTGTGCATGCTAAGTTAGTACTTGGTTTAGTCGTGTCGATCTTTCTTGCACTCTAAGGTTATTTAAATATGAACATTTAATTGTGGAGCTTGTTAACTCCGGCATTGAGGGTTCGTGTAATCTACGCAATGTGTTCATCATCCAACAAGAGAGTGTAGAGTATGCATTTATCTATTTTGTTATGTGATCAAAGTTGAGAGTGTCCACTAGTGAAAGTCTAATCCCTAGGCCTTGTTCCTAAATCTGCTATCACTGCTTGTTTACTTGTTTTGCTGCGTTACTACTGCATGTTTACTTCTGCAATATTACTACCATCAACTTGCCGAGCTATTTTCTAGTATTACTGCTCATACTTATTTATACCACATGTATTTCACTATCTCTTCGCCGAACTAGTGCACCTATTAGGTGTGTTGGGGACACAAGAGACTTCTTGCTTTGTGGTTGCAGGGTTGCTTGAGAGGGATATCTTTGACCTCTTCCTCCCCGAGTTCGATAAACCTTGGGTGATCCACTTAAGGGAAACTTGTTGCTGTTCTACAAACCTCTGCTCTTGGAGGCCCAACACTGTCTACAAGAAGCACCCGTAGACATCAAGCTATTTTCCGGCGCCGTTGCCGGGAGGAAAGGTAAAAGTACTCACACTTCGGATCTCGGCTACTAAGCTATTTTCGGCGCCGTTGTAAGTACTCGAAGATATTTCCTTTAGACTCTGCAATTGCGACACTTGGTTTCTTGTTTACACTAGTTAGGCATAATGGACAACAATGACCTTCTTATTCTATTTCCTGATTTAAGACATGGATGGTTTGATGCGAAAATTAAAAAACCCATGGAACATATTAGCATGAACGCTTTGAATACCATTGTTGCTAATGATATGGAAAATTCTAAGCTTGGGGAAGCTGGTTTTGGTGAGCATGATATTTTTAGTCCCCCAAGCATTGAGGAGAAAATTTACTTTGATGATACTTTGCCTCCTATATTTGATGATGAGAATAATAATGATAGCTACTTTGTTGAATTTGCTCCCACTACAACTAATAAAATTGATTATGCCTATGTGGAGAGTAATAATTTTATGCATGAGACTCATGATAAGAATGCTTTATGTGATAGTTATATTGTTGAGTTTGCTCATGTTGCTACTGAAAGTTATTATGAGAGAGGAAAATATGGTTGTAAAATTTTCATGTTACTAAAACACCTCTCTATGTGCTGAAATTTTTGAAGCTACACTTGTTTTATCTTCCTATGCTTGTTACTTTGCTCTTCATGAACTTGTTTATTTACAAGATTCCTATGCATAGGCAGCATGTTAGACTTAAATGTGTTTTGAATTTGCCTCTTGATGCTCTCTTTTGCTTCAACTCTTATTTCTTGAGAGCATCATTAAAACTGCTGAGCCCATCTTAATGGCTATAAAGAAAGAACTTCTTGGGAGATAACCCATGTGTTTTTTTTACTACAGTACTTTGTTTTATATTTGTGTCTTGGAAGTTGTTTACTACTGTAGCAACCTCTCCTTATCTTAGTTTTGTTGCATTGTTGTGCCAAGTAAAGTCTCTATGGTAAAGTTGATGCTAGATTTGGATTGCTGCGCAGAAACAGCATTGCTGTCTGTCACGAATCTGGGCCTAATTCTCTGTAGGTAACTCATAAAATTATGCCAATTTACGTGAGTGATCCTCAGATATGTACGCAACTTTCATTAGTTTTGAGTTTTTCCGTTTGAGCAAGTCTGGTGCCATTTTAAAATTCGTCTTTACGGACTGTTCTGTTTTTGACAGATTCTGCCTTTTATTTCGCATTGCCGCTTTTGTTAAGTTGAATGAGTTTCTTTGTTCCATTAACTTTCAGAAGTTTTGTGCAATGTCCAGAAGTGTTAAGAATGATTGTGTCACCTCTGAACATGTGAATTTTTGATTATGCACTAACCCTCTAATGAGTTTGCTTGAAGTTTGGTGTGAAGGAAGTTTTCAAGGGTCAAGAGAGGAGTATGATATACTATGATCAAGAGGAGTGAAAGCTCTAAGCTTGGGGTGGTTCATCCCTGCATATTTCAAGAAGACTCAAGCATCTAAGCTTGGGGATGCCCAAGGCATCCTCTTCTTCATCGACAAAGTATCAGGTTCCTTCTCTTGAAACTATATTTTTATTTGGTCACATCTTATGTACTTTACTTGGAGCGTCTGTGTGTGCTTTTATTTTTGTTTTGTTATCTTAGTTCTCTGAATAAGTTCATCCTTGTGTGGGAGAGAGACACGCTCCGCTGGTTCGTATGAACACATGTGTTCTTAGCTCATAATATTCATGGCGAAGTTTCCTCTTCGTTAAATTGTTATATGGTTGGAATTGGAAAAATGCTACATGTAGTAATTGGTAAAATGTCTTGGATAATGTGATACTTGGCAATTATTGTGCTCATGTTTAAGCTCTTGCATCATATACTTTGCACCTATTAGTGAAGAAATACATAGAGCATGCTAAAATTTGGTTTGCATAATTGGTCTCTCTAAGGTCTAGATAATTTCTAGTATTGAGTTTGAACAACAAGGAAGACGGTGTAGAGTCTTATAATGTTTACAATATGTCTTTTATGTGAGTTTTGCTGCACCGCTTCATACTTGTGTTTGTTTCAAATAACCTTGCTAGCCTAAGCCTTGTATCGAGAGGGAATACTTCTCATGCATCCAAAATCCTTGAGCCAACCACTATGCCATTTGTGTCCACCATACCTACCTACTACATGGTATTTTCCGCCATTCCAAAGTAAATTGCTTGAGTGCTACCTTTAAACAATTCAAAATTTATCACCTCTGATTTGTGTCAATGTTTTATAGCTCATGAGGAAGTATGTGGTGTTTATCTTTCAATCTTGTTGGGCAACTTTCACCAATGGACTAGTGGCTTCATCCGCTTATCCAATAATTTGCAAAAAGAGCTGGCAATGGGATTCCCAGTCCCAAATTAATTAACAAAAATAGACACTCCTCCATGGTATGTGATTGTTGGACGGCACCCGAAGGATTCGGTTAGCCATGGCTTGAGAAAGCAAAGGTGGGGAGGAGTGTCATCATAATAAAACTAAAATAAAAAGGCACTCCTTCATGGTATGAGATTGTTGGCAGGCACCCGAGGATTCGGTTAGCCATGGTTTGTGAAAGAAAGGTTGGAAGGAGTGCCACCCAAAAATAAAATAAAATGGGAGCCGCTCTTTGAAGGTTTGTCTGGCAAGGGGGTTAGAGTACCCACTACCATTCGTTGACAACAACAAACACCTCTCAAAACTTTATTTTTATGCTCTTTTTATGTTTTCAAAATAAAAGCTCTAGCACAAATATAGCAATCGATGCTTTCCTCTTTGAAGGACCATTCTTTTACCTTTATGTTGAGTCAGTTCACCTATTTCTCTCCATCCCAAGAAGCAAACACTTGTGTGTGTGCATTGATTCTTACATACTTGCTTATTGCATTTGTTATATTACTCTATGTTGACAATTATCCATGAGATATACATGTTACAAGTTGAAAGCAACCGCTGAAACTTAATCTTCCATTGTGTTGCTTCAATGTCTATACTTTAAATTATTGCTTTATGAGTTAACTCTTATGCAAGACTTATTGATGCTTGTCTTGAAAGTACTATTCATGAAAAGTCTTTGCTTTATGATTCATTTGTTTACTCATGTCATTACCATTGTTTTTGATCGCTGCATTCATTACATATGCTTACAATAAGTATGATCAAGGTTATGATGGCATGTCACTTAAGAAATTATCATTGTTATCGTTTACCTACTCGAGGACGAGTAGGAACTAAGCTTGGGGATGCTGATACGTCTCCAACGTATCTATAATTTCTTATGTTCCATGCTACTTTATTGATGATACCTACATGTTTTATGCACACTTTATGTCATATTCGTGCATTTTCTGGAACTAACCTATTAACAAGATGCCCCCGGAAGGCTTCTCCATCGACACCGCTGCCATCTCCACCGCCATCTTCATCACCGCTGCTGCTCCCATGAGGAGGGAGTAGTTCTCCATCGAGGCTCGGGGCTGTACCGGTAGCTATGTGGTTCATCTCTCTCCTTTGTACTTCAATACAATAATCTCATGAGCTGCCTTACATGATTGAGATTCATATGATGATGATTGTAATCTAGATGTCATTATGCTAGTCAAGTGGGTTTTACTTATGTGATCTCCGGAGACTCCTTGTCCCACGTGTGTAAAGGTGACAGTGTGTGCACCGTGTGGGTCTCTTAGGCTATATTTCACAGAATACTTATTCACTGTTATGAATGGCGTAGTGAAGTGCTTATTTATATCTCTTTATGATTGCAATGTGTTTTGTATCACAATTTATCTATGTGCTACTCTAGTGATGTTATTAAAGTAGTTTTATTCCTCCTACACGGTGTAATGGTGACAGTGTGTGCACTCGTGTTAGTACTTGGCGTAGGTTATGATTATGATCTCTTGTAGATTATGAAGTTAACTATTGCTATGATGGTATTGATGTGATCTATTCCTCCTACATGGCGTGAAGGTGACAGTGTGCATGCTAAGTTAGTACTTGGTTTAGTCGTGTCGATCTTTCTTGCACTCTAAGGTTATTTAAATATGAACATTTAATTGTGGAGCTTGTTAACTCCGGCATTGAGGGTTCGTGTAATCCTACGCAATGTGTTCATCATCCAACAAGAGAGTGTAGAGTATGCATTTATCTATTCTGTTATGTGATCAAAGTTGAGAGTGTCCACTAGTGAAAGTCCAATCCCTAGGCCTTGTTCCTAAATACTGCTATCGCTGCTTGTTTACTGTTTTACTGCGTTACTACTGCATGTTTACTTCCTGCAATATTACTACCATCAACTGCACGCCAGTAAGCTATTTTCTGGCGCCGTACTACTGCTCATACTTATTTATACCACCTGTATTTCACTATTTCTTCGCCGAACTAGTGCACCTATTAGGTGTGTTGGGGACACAAGAGACTTCTTGCTTTGTGGTTGCAGGGTTGCTTGAGAGGGATATCTTTGACCTCTTCCTCCCTGAGTTCGATAAACCTTGGGTGATCCACTTAAGGGAAACTTGCTGCTGTTCTACAAACCTCTGCTCTTGGAGGCCCAACACTGTCTACAAGAATAGAAGCACCCGTAGACATCAGCGGGGTGAATTCATAGGAGCCGAATCGAATCGGGCTTCCCAGGTTTGGTGATGACGGTGTCGATGAAGATGTCGATGACATGACTGGATCTGCCGATGACCGATCTTGTGCCGACAGGGTTCCCACAGACGGCGCCAATTGTCGAGGGTGCTCCTCGGCAATGCCCTCCGATAGGGGCTTAGGGTTGATGGAATCCTGCAGGCTGACACGAGACATCGGTTCACAGACAAGCGGGGAGAGCGATTTACCCAGGTTCGGGGCCCTCGATGAGGTAAAACCCTTACGTCCTGCCTGTCTGTTCTTGATTATGATGATAATAGGTTACAATGGGGTGCCGAATAGTTCGGCTGAGATCTCGTCGAGATGGCTAAGCGCTATGGTGACCTAGCTCTAAGCTTTTGGTGGCTAAGATTGCTAAGATTGATTGTGTCCCTCGGCAGCCCCTCTCCTGGCCTTTATATAGGAGGCCAGGTCTCAAGAGATCTAACCGAACACAACTAAGTTTACAGCAGTTTTGAATCTAATCTTTCCTTGTTCGGCTGTTTCCTTGTCTTGCCCGTCAAGGATTCTTCTGGTGCGCCGCCCAGGTGGCCCTTCTCGCCTTCAAGTGTCTTTATGGGCCTCCAATTAGTCAATACAGGATAGGGCAATGTCGGTTACCCGAAGGGTAATGCCCACGTCAGTAGCCCCCACTAAAGAGAGCTGCCCTCTTCCATCATACAGCCAAAGAAGTGTTTCGAGGCCTCATAGCTTTCCACGGCCGCATGAGTTTCAAAGATAGCTTTTAGCTCATGGACCAGCTCATAAGGGTCGTGGTGCTCAAAACGCTTTTGGAGCTCCGCCTCTAGGCTGCACAGGATGGCACACTGAACTTGAGAGTACCGAGTTACCCGAGTCTCGTAAACATTCTTTACATCCTCAGATACTGCAGGTGCAGGTGGGGGACCTAGCGGTGCATCGAGCACATATTGCAGGTTTCCACCAGTGAGGAAAATCCTCACATGACGGAACCAGTCAGTGAAGTTGCTACCATTGCTTTTAAGCTTTTCTTTCTCTAGGAACTGGTTAAAATTGATGGTGGGGGCCGCCATGATCTACAACATATTTGCAAAGAGTTTAGACTAAGTTTATGATAAAATGAGTTCAATTTTAATTCTTAAATTAACTAGGTGAACTCCCACTCAAAACAACATCCCTCGCATTGTCTTAGTGATCACACGAACCAAATCCACTACACCAAGTCCGATCTTCACGAGAAAAGATGTAGCTTCAAAGGCGAACACTCAAAGTGTTCATCATATCATTCATATGATTCATGCTCTACCTTTCGGTATCCCGTGTTCCGAGACCATGTCTGTACATGCTAGGCTCGTCAAGGCAACCTTAGTATCCGCGTGTGCAAATCTGGCTTGCACCCGTTGTATGCACATGTAGAATCTATCACACCCGATCATCACGTGATGCTTCAAAACGACAAGTCTTAGCAACGGTGCATACTAAGGATGAACACTTTATTATCTTGATATTTAGTGAGAGGGATCATCTTATAATGCTACCGTCGCGATCTAAGCAAAATAAGATGCATAAAGGATTAACATCACATGCAATTCATAATGTGTGATATGATATGGCCTTTCTTCTTGTGCTTTTGATCTCCATCTCCAAAGCACGGACATGATCTCCATCATCACCAGCATGGCGTCAAGGTCAGTGGCGCCACTTCATGGTTGTCCATCACTTATAGCTACTATAACAACTACTTGAAATAAAGCTATTACATGATGAATAGACACGCATGTCTTTAACAAAAATTAAAGACAACCATTAGGCTCCTGCTGGTTGCCATAATAATAAGGGTTTTCTATTTTCGTGCCCTCGGGTCGTTAGTTGTACTCAGTTTTCCCCAACCCCTTAGTTTTTCCTCAGTTTTCCCCAAGCCTATGTCTGGAACCCGCAGAAGGAGCTCAGACGGAAGGAATCCGTTTATTTGGACGTTCTGTGCTGACGTGTTGCGCCGCGTCGTCTGTGGGGCCGCGTCGTGTGGGGCCGCGTCGCGTGGGGCCGCGTCGCGTGGGGCTGGTAGAAAGGGACCGCGTGGGACAGGACGAGAAGCGTTTGGTTGCACGTGAGCAGGAGCTGGGTTTTGTCTCTCTCGGCCCAAATTGGCATTTTTAAGAGCACCTTTTCCCCTCTTTCTCTCTCTGTCTTTTTCACCAAATTAGTATCAAATCTAGAGAAGCTTCTATTTCTGTCTTTCTTCAATATGGCAGCAAATCTAGTAGCAAATCTCTGGGGTTATTTATGCCTTTTGGCCCTCGTTTTTTGCCCAATATGGCAGCAAATCTAGTAGCAAATCTAGAAGCTAGTATATGATAAATTCACAACAGCATAATCAGAAAACTAAGTATAATACATAGGGAAACTGCATACAGCAGCCAAAAGCAGCCAATAACGTTGTAATATACAAGACGCACGCAATGTATGGACAACAAGAAGATTAGGATGGATGAATTTGTTCTTCATTCCTCCTCATATATTTCTTCGTCGCTCCATTCGTGCATTACCCGAAGGAAATATTCATTGAACTCCTTCCGTCTGCAGTGTGCGGCCAATACATCCTCCAAACGGTATGGCTTGTGTTCATTTCTCATACCGTAGCTTCCTATTCTATCCACACGTACTGGCCACTCATCCCAGGCCTTTGTATCATGAGAGTACTCTCTGATATAACCCAAATCCGTGTAGTAGATGCAGCCAGGTCGAAGTGTCGGGTACACTCTGGTGTCGACGGAGATACACCGGATATAATTCACGAAGAAGGCATTACTGCCAATGTTACTGACCGGATGGAGAGAGCGGCTCTGAGTGTCCACACGGTACACCAATGGTCTGCCCGCCAAAGCCACGCTGACCAACAACACAAGCAGCAGATCACCATCCGACTTCACAAGGTAGAACTTCTGATGTCCAAGTTCTGGAAATGAAATTAGTGTCTCCATCTTGACAGTGCTCGCGCGCTGCTGCAACTGTACATTGGTGCACACTATTCTTCCGTTCTCAAAATTGTCCACAGCTAGTGCATACAGTTCACCATTGAACGGTGTAATGCAACGCAGACAATGGTTCTTGATCGAAAATCTTTCTTCTCCCCAATGTTCATGTATATCCTTAGTTGGAGTGCTCTCATCGACCCAACCAATTTCCGACGGGTAATGTGCGGCAACGAAGACCATAGTCGGGGATTTGATAACAGCGACTGATTTCAGGAAAACAGATGGCATCTGCGCCTCAAACATAGTGTTCGATTTCTTTGTGAGTGGGTTCAGAAGCCGTATCTTGTGCGGCGGGTTCTTCTGGGCAAGCACGATGACGCCACGGCAAAATCCGACGAAGTAGTATCTGGGCAAGCACGATAACATTCAGCACTAAGATGTTTAAGATTGAAAATAAAAAGGTAGATATGGAGGAAGTTGAACCTTGTATGAACTTCCGATAGATCTATGGTGACGTAGCGTGATGTGCCGAGTTGGAGGAAGGTGAACTCAGCGACGCGTGGAAGGGCGTGGTCTAGCATGATCCATTCGTCAGGTGCACGTCGGGCTCAGGCAAACCTGAGCGCCAATTTCTACAGACTTGCCTCATGGCAGAGTAGGTGTCGGCGTACTCCTCGTTCGCCAGCAAGCATTCGCCGATCTTGTGAAGTGGTCCATCAGCCGAGAGAGAGGCCCAGTTCACGGAGGAGCCGCGCTTGGATGCGCCGCCCTCGGAGGCGACGCGCTCGGCGGCGACTGGCTCGGCGGCGACGGGCTCGGCGGCGACGGGCTCGGCGGCGACGGGCTCGGCGGCGACGGGCTCGGCGGCGACGGGCGCGGAGGCGACGGGCTCGGAGGCGACGGGCTCGGAGGCGATGGCCGCCGGCGCATTCTTCTTCTCCATCGCCGGCAGGGTAGCGTGCGTACGGCGGTTGGGGTTTTTTCGATTTGGAGAAGTTGATGGGACGTGAGAGGGGTGGTTTCGTGCGTGAGCGAGAATGAGACGACTGTGTGCAGAGGGAGGGAGGGAGGGGCTTACGCGTCCTAAATGCGACCCGCGTCCTACGCGTCCACTATTTGCACGTCTGCACCGCGACACGCGTCAACAATGGCACGTCTTCCACTTCTGCACCGCAACACGCGTCCTCGAGTCTAACCCTAAATTTAGATATACTCAGGTATACCCTCGAGTCATATACTAGCATTTTTTGTGTGCTCAGTTTTCTCCTTGAGTGCTAATACTGGCTAGTGCAATATACTCAGTTTTACCCTCAAGTGGCTGGTCAACAGAGAGTCAACAAATGGGATTAACTAGTTAAATGAGTTATTTAATGTGCAAAAAATTCCGAAAAAGAGTGGCACTTACTCATGGAGTCTTTACCACAAATTGCCACTTCTCAAATCATAGATAAATCATAGATAAATCAAGTTTCACCACAAATTGCCACTTCTCAAATCACCTAGTAGCTATGAAGGTGCATGGTTTTCCATAATAAGCCCTACCCAAAACAGCTTTCCCCAAAACATACTTTGTCTGAATGAGGCCATAATTTTCACACTCATGTAGATTTGTATTGCAAATAGTTTGAGGTAGGCCAAGATGGGTTTCATTGTACAAAACACACATTTTCCAATTTTTAAATCTCATATTTGAATCCCTTAGTCTGTTTACTACTCACTTGCCCTTGGTTTCTTGATACTACTCAGTTTTGCCCTCTCCCTTCACAAACTCTCACAGACGCCCAACATTGCCCTGATTGGTCTAGCCCATGTCACGCGGATCGTGCCCGACGACCGTTGATCGTATGATCTAACGGGCAGGATAACCCCTATCTCTCTCTCTGGTCGGGGCCACCACCCTCTCTCTCTGCCGTCGGTTAGCTTCCACCCTCTATGTATGCGAAAGGGCGGTTACCTAGTACGCTAAAGTTTGGTTTTCTGCATTATTTTTCACGAGCTAAATTATAAACTCTTTTTAGGCATTACTTTTCACGCAAAAAATGATAAACCATCACCGATTTGTTGTAGCCATTACTTTTCACGCAAAAAATGATAAACCATCACCGATTTGTTGTAGCCATTAATTTTCACGCAAAAAATGATAAACCATCACCGATTTGTTGTAGCCATTACTTTTCACGCAAAAAAATGATAAACCATCACCGATTTGTTGTAGCCATTACTTTTCACGCAAAAATGATAAACCATCACCCATTTCTTGTAGCCATTACTTTTCACGCAAAAATGATACACCATCACCCATTTCTTGTAGCCATTACTTTCCACGCAAAAAACGATAAACCATCACCGATTTTGTTGTAGCCATTACTTTTCACGCAAAAATGATACACCATCACCCATTTCTTGTACCCATTACTTTTCACGCAAAAAACGATAAACCATCACCGATTTTGTTGTAGCCATTACTTTTCACGCAAAAAATGATACACCATCACCCATTTCTTGTAGCCATTACTTTTCACGCAAAAAACGATAAACCATCACCGATTTCTTGTAGCCATTAACATAGTCCGCATTACTTTTTGTTGAGATATATACCCCCACAACGGTCGTCTCCTCCTTAATTTATTGTGTATAAACCCCCACAACGGTCATCTCCTCCTTATTTTATTGTGTAAACCCCTACAACGGTCATCTCTCCCTTATAAACACCCACACGGCCATCCCTTGTGTCAATAGGTTCTGCCTCTCTCTTCTTCGTTCACATACACTTGATCCATTGCCATGGCTTCCACGTCTCGGACGCGGACCGGAAGGGGAAGGGGAAGGGGAAGGGGAAGGGGAAGGGGAAGGGGAAGTGGATCATCATCATTGCCACCACCACCGTCAACACTGCCATTGATCATAGAGGAGTTCTTCATCGTCGTCTATGAAGACCCTTTGGTCAAGAAGGTACGTACGCGTTCCCACATATATGATGCATGTGATTAATTATGGGCATGTTCTAAAAAACCTTTAATTTCAAGGGTTCCCTAATTTCAAACGATCGGCGCTCGATCTCTTTGCAGGAACTCCCAAAAAAATTTGCGGACTATCTTGACGGCAAGGAGCCAGCTAAGGTGTATCTGCGAGCAGCTGACTGCGGTCCTCGTCTCTGGACCGTGGAGGTCCTATTTGACGGACAAGGCCGGATGTACCTCGACAAGGGCTGGGAGAAATTCGCCATCGCGCACGGTGTGGATTTCGGCTGCTTCGTACACTTCAAATATGAAGGCGATGATGTGCTCACAGTGAAGGTGTTCGACGGAACAATGTGCAGGAGGTACTACTACTCAGACGACGAAGATACTGACGATGAAAGCGACGACGACGTGAAGCCATGCATCCATCCCCTTTAGATAATTAAGGGGATTATGACCAAGAATATATATGTAGCTTCATATGCATCGATTTAGAGATCTAGCTATTTTCTATATATTATGCATGTAAAAAATAATATCGCATTTCCACTATTATTCGAGCACCACATCCTCCAAACGATGCCGATGCCGATGCCGATATCGGCATGGTCAGAACGGCTATGCTCGCCGCCACTGCTAGGTCAACGTCGGGATGCACAATGTTTAGCATAAGAGTCACTTTAGATTAAGCTGCGAAAATAGTCACCTGCCATGGGCTGAGGCGGCCCCTACAGAGCGGCTCTATATTATATTCTCTAAATAAAATAGACGACCACAGCGGTCATTGGCTGCGGAGGCCCCACAGAGCGGCAATATATAATTTTCTATAAATAAATAGACGATGATACGTCTCCAACGTATCGATAATTTCTTATGTTCCATGCTACTTTATTGATGATACCTACATGTTTTATGCACATTATATGTCGTATTTACGCATTTTCTGGAACTAACCTATTAACAAGATGCCGAAGAGCCAGTTGCTGTTTTCTGCTGTTTTGGTTTCAGAAATCCTAGTAACGAAATATTCTCGGAATTGGACGAAATCAACGCCCAGGGGTCCTATTTTTGCAAAGCTTCAGAAGACCGAAGGAGAGTCGAAGTGGGGCCACGAGGTGGCGACACCACAGGGCGGCGCGGCCACGACCTATGGTGTGGGCCCCTCGTGCCGCCTCCTGACCTACCCTTTCGCCTACAAATAGCCTCCGTCGCGAAACCCCCAGTACCGAGAGCCACGATACGGAAAACCTTCCAGAGACGCCGCCGCCGCGATCCCATCTCGGGGGATTTAGGAGATCGCCTCCGGCCCCTGTGGGAGGGGATTCTCTGGGAGGACTCTTCATCGCCATGATCGCCTCCGGAGTGATGAGTGAGTAGTTCACCCCTGGACTATGGGTCCATAGCAGTAGCTAGATGGTCGTCTTCTCCTAATTGTGCTTCATTGTTGGATCTTGTGAGCTGCCTAACATGATCAAGATCATCTATCTGTAATACTATATGTTGTGTTTGTCGGGATCCGATGGATAGAGAATACTATGTTATGGTGATTATCAATCTATTGTTTATGTGTTGTTTATGATCTTGCATGCTCTCCGTTATTAGTAGAGGCTCTGGCCAAGTTTTTACTCTTAACTCCAAGAGGGAGTATTTATGCTCGATAGTGGGTTCATGCCTTCATTGACACCTGGGACAGTGACAGAAAGTTCTAAGGTTGTGATGTGCTGTTGCCACTAGGGATAAAACATTGATTCTATGTCTAAGGATGTAGTTGTCGATTACATTACGCACCATACTTAATGCAATTGTCTGTTGCTTTGCAACTTAATGCGAATGGGGTTCGGATGATAACCTGAAGGTGGACTTTTAGGCATAGATGCAGTTGGATGGCGGTCTATGTACTTTGTCGTAATGCCCGGATTAAATCTCACTATATTTGTCATATCATGTATATGCATTGTTATGCCCTTCTCTATTTGTCAATTGCCCGACTGTAATTTGTTCACCCAACATGCTTTTATCTTATGGGAGAGACACCTCTAGTAACTGTGGACCCCGGTCCTATTCTTTACATCGCATACAATCTACTGCAATACTTGTTTTTTGTTTTCTTGCAAACAATCATCTTCCACACAATACGGTTAATCCTTTGTTACAGCAAGCCGGTGAGATTGACAACCTCACTGTTTCGTTGGGGCAAAGTACTTGGGTTGTGTTGTGCAGGTTCCACGTTGGCGCCGGAATCCCTGTTGTTGCGCCGCATCACATTTCGCCACCATCAACCTTCAACGTGCTTCTTGACTCCTACTGGTCCGATTAAACCTTGGTTTCTTTCTGAGGAAACTTGCCACCGTGCGCATCATACCTTCCTCTTGGGGTTCCCAACGGACGTGTACATCTACGCGCATCAAGCAAATTTCTGGCGCCGTTGCCGGGGACGAAGAAAAGTTACACCACAAAGATTTCTATCTCCCACGTCAACTGCGCCGTGAAGCAAATTGCAGCGCCGTTGCCGGGGAGATCAAGACACGCTGTGGGGAGTCTCCACTTCTCAATCTCTTTACTTTGTTTTTGTCTTGCTTTATTTTATTTACTACTTTGTTTGCTGCACCTAAACAAAACACACAAAAATTAGTTGCTAGTTTTTACTTTATTTACTGTCTTGCTCTCCATATCTAAAACACACAAAAAATTAATTACCCGTCTTTACTTTGTTTGCCTAGTTTACTTTTTGCTTATTGCATCATGTTTCCTTTTAATTTTACCAAAAAGACATACCGGTAGGACGTGGGTCTATAGTTGGGAGAAATAATATAGAAGAATTTTTCAATCATGTTAGTATTACTGAAGATTTTGAAGATAGACACTTGGTAGAACTTGCACCTACCTATGAAATTGCTGCTGCTGCTTTAGTTCGTATGTTGGAAACTAAATTTGTTAATCTCAATCCTATAATCCAACACATGTTTCTTACACTTGGTGATATGGAAGAAGGGGAAAAGAAAGATTTTGTTTTAGAAACTCTTCTTAGAGAATTTGGTGGTCTAGCAAGAGAGGCTAGAAAGGTCTTTGCTAAATTTAATATGCTAGGTTCTCATACTAATTTTGTTGGTCTCCTTGAAAAAATGGACATGGATAGAATAAGGTACACTAATAATATTAATGATGGTGGGGAGATCAAAGCACCAATACCATGTAAACTCCTAGCTATGAATGATGCACTAGAAAATAACTATGCTTGGCTTGTTCCTGAAAATTTGTTTGATGAGAATAGCAAGCCCAAGACTAATGAAAAGGGGGACGCTAAAACTTATGTATCCAATATACTATGCTTGGTTGAGAAAACTCCCAATACCCCTGGTTATGATGTTGATGCTTCATCTCTTGATGTTACTTGATTTGCACTTTCTGCGCCTAGCTGAAAGGCGTTAAAGAAAAGCGCTTATGGGAGACAACCCATGTTTTTACTACAGTACTTTATTTTATATTTGAGTCTTGGAAGTTGTTTAATACTGCAGCAACCTCTCCTTATCACGTTTTTGTGCCAAGTAAAGTTTCTATGTCATAGTTGATGTTATATTTGGGATCACTGCGCAGAAACAGCATTGCTGTCTGTCACGAATCTGGGCCTAAGTCTCTGTAGAAAATTCGAAAAAATCTTCCAATTTACGAGCGTGATCCTCAGATATGTATGCAACTTTCATTAGTTTTGAGTTTTTCCATTTGAGCAAGTCTGGTGCCATTTTAAAATTCGTCTTTACGGACTGTTCTGTTTTTGACAGATTCTGCCTTTTATTTCGCATTGCCTCTTTTGCTATGTTGGATGAATTTCTTTGATCCATTAATGTCCAGTAGCTTTATGCAATGTCCAGAAGTGAAAAGAATGATTGTGTCACCTCTGAATGTGTGAATTATTAATTGTGCACTAACCCTCTAATGAGTTTGCTTGAAGTTTGGTGTGAAGGAAGTTTTCAAGGGTCAAGAGAGGAGTATGATATACTATGATCAAGAGGAGTGAAAGCTCTAAGCTTGGGGATGCCCCGTGGTTCACCCCTGCATATTTTAAGAAGACTCAAGCGTCTAAGCTTGGGGATGCCCAAGCATCCCCTTCTTCATCGACAACATCATCAGGTTCCTCCCCTGAAACTATATTTTTATTCAGTCACATCTTGTGTTCTTTACTTGGAGCGTCGGTTTGTTTTGTTTTTGTTTTTGTTTGAATAAAATGGATCCTAGCATTCACTTTGTGGGAGAGAGACACGCTCCGCTGTTGCATATGGACAAATATGTCCTTAGGCTTTACTCATAATGTTCAAGGCGAAGTTTCTTCTTCGTTAAGTTGTTATATGGTTGGAAGTGGAAAATGCTACATGTAGTAATTCTAAAATGTCTTGGATAATGTGATACTTGGCAATTGTTGTGCTCATGTTTAAGCTCTTGCATCATATGCTTTGCACCCATTAAGAAGAATACATAGAGCTTGCTAAAATTTGATTTGCATATTTTGGTCTCTCTAAGGTCTAGATAATATCTAGTATTGAGTTTTGAACAACAAGGAAGACGGTGTAGAGTCTTATAATGTTTACAATATGTCTTTTATGTGAGTTTTGCTGCACCGGTTCATCCTTGAGTTTGCTTCAAATAACCTTGCTAGCCTAAACCTTGTATCGAGAGGGAATACTTCTCATGCATCCAAAATCCTTGAGCCAACTACTATGCCATTTGTGTCCACCATACCTACCTACTACATGGTATTTCTCCGCCATTCCAAAGTAAATTGCTTGAGTGCTACCTTTAAAATTCCATCATTCGCCTTTGCAATATATAGCTCATGGGACAAAATAGCCTTAAAAACTATCGTAGTGTTGAATATGTACTTATGCACTTTATCTCTTATTAAGTTGCTTGTTGTGCGATAACCATGCTTCTGGGGACGCCATCAACTATTCTTTGTTGAATATCATGTGAGTTCCTATGCATGTCCGTCTTGTCTGAAGGATCTACCACCTTAATGATTGGAGCATGCAAATTGTTAGAGAAGAACATTGGGCCGCTAACTAAAGCCATGAATCATGGTTGAAGTTTCAGTTTTGGACATATATCCTCAATCTCATATGAGAATAATAATTATTGCTACATGCTTATGCATTTAAGAGGAGTCCATTATCTGTTGTCCATGTTGTCCCGGTATGGATGTCTAAGTTGAGAATAATCAAAAGCGAGAAATCCAAAATGCGAGCTTTCTCCTTAGACCTTTGTACAGGCGGCATGGAGGTACCCCTTTGTGACACTTGGTTGAAACATGGCATTGCGAAGATCCGGTAGTCCAAGCTAAGTAGGACAAGGTGCGGGCACTATTAGTATACTATGCATGAGGCTTGCAACTTGTAAGATATAATTTACATAACTCATATGCTTTATTACTACCGTTGACAAAATTGTTTCATGTTTTCAAAATCAAAGCTCTAGCACAAATATAGCAATCGATGCTTTCCTCTTTGAAGGACCATTCTTTTACTTTTATTGTTGAGTCAGTTTACCTATCTCCCTCCACCTTAAGAAGCAAACACTTGTGTGAACTGTGCATTGATTCCTACATACTTGCATATTGCACTTGTTATATTACTTTATGTTGACAATATCCATGAGATATACATGTTATAAGTTGAAAGCAACCGCTGAAACTTAATCTTCCTTTGTGTTGCTTCAACACCTTTACTTTGATTTATTGCTTTATGAGTTAACTCTTATGCAAGACTTATTGATGCTTTTCTTGAAGTACTATTCATGAAAAGTCTTTGCCTTATGATTCGAGTTGTTTACTCATGTCATTACCATTGTTTTGATCGCTGCATTCATTACATATGTTTACAAATAGTATGATCAAGATTATGATGGCATGTCACTTCAGAAATTATCTTTGTTATCGTTTTACCTGCTCGGGACGAGCAGAACTAAGCTTGGGGATGCTGATACGTCTCCAACGTATCGATAATTTCTTATGTTCCATGCTACTTTATTGATGATACCTACATGTTTTATGCACATTATATGTCGTATTTACGCATTTTCGGAACTAACCTATTAACAAGATGTCGAAGAGCCAGTTGCTGTTTTCTGCTGTTTGGTTTCAGAAATCCTAGTAACGAAATATTCTCGAATTGGACGAAATCAACGCCCAGGGTCCTATTTTTGCACGAAGCTCCAGAAGACCGAAGGAGAGTCGAAGTGGGGCCACGAGGTGGCGACACCACAGGCGGCGGCCCAGGAGCCTGGTCGCGCGACCTATGGTGTGGGCCCTCGTGCCGCCTCTGACCTACCCTTTCGTCTACAAATAGCCTCCGTCGCGAAAGCCCCAGTGAGGGAGCCACGATACGGAAAGCCTTCCAGAGACGCCGCCGCCGCGAATCCCATCTCGGGGATTCCAGGAGATCGCCTCGGCACCCTGCCGGAGGAGGATTCATCTCCGGAGGACTCTTCATCGCCATGATCGCCTCCGGAGTGATGAGTGAGTGGTTCACCCCTGGACTATGGGTCCATAGCAGTAGTTGACGTCAGAAACCCACCGGCGGGCAGTGACTGGTCAACACCGTAGAGCCGGGAACAACTAGGGCTGCGGCTGGCCCCAGTCCCTGAGCGACGGCCCGCAAAGCCTCCTGGTCGCGCGCCGATGCAAATTGCAAGGGCGTGCCACCTGGCCTATACCTGGTCAGGAAGGTGTGGATGATGCCTCGCTTAGTTTCCTGCAGGGCACACACGTACACGTTAAATACGAGCCTCGATCGGCTCTCAGGTTATCCTGTGAATCGGCTCATGGAGCCGATCCACCCATGATTCGTCCAAGGTGGCCGAATATATGGTGGTCCTGCTTGATCAAGATAAAGCATATGAGATCCACGACGATTTGGGGTTTTCACCGCATAATCGGATCATCCTACTCACGATTGGGCCTCGCGCTCACGCACGGTGATCGTAAGCCAGCCCTAGACAAGGCCTAAAAACCAACACTAGGTTGATCCTCGGAACGTCCTGTCTAGGGGCAGCAACTACACCCTACATGCCGCTGGATCCTCCAACCCTTTGTAAGGCCTAACTATTGCAGATATTAAACTAATCCTTGTTGAATCAAGGAGCGACCGTAACGGATCAGATCTACTAAATAAAGATCAAGCGGGGTGCCGCCCCTGCACCCATGATGAGGTACAAGGACGGCTAGATGCGCAAGGGTTGCACTACGACAGCATATGATACTAAGAACAATGCTAACCCTAACACATCTATGATAACTACGTTGCTCGCCATCAAAAAGGCTTCAGCACGAGCAACGCATGAACAACTGGGCAGGCTCGTGCCTAGATCGCGAGATGCGATCTAGGCAGCATGGTGCTTACCGGAGAAACCCTTGAGACGAAGGGGTTGGCGATGCGCCGAGATTGGTTTGTGGTGAACGTTGGTTGTTGTTTATTCCATAAACCCTAGATACATATTTATAGTCCAGGGGACTTTCTAATGTGGGCGTGCACCAAACCGTGCACGGGTAAAACTCTAACTTCTAAACTAAGATGCGATCTAATATGTTACAGATACATGGGCGGTTTAGCCCAACTTGGTATAAAAGGCCGATTCACGTATTTCTTCCATGTACAATCTTCACGTCCATCTTGATCGCGGCCCACCTCTGACTCGGTCAAATTCTGGTGATAACACACGTCAGAAACCCACCGGCGGGCAGTGACTGGTCAACACCGTAGAGCCGGGAACAACTAGGGCTGCGGCTGGCCCCAGTCCCTCAGAGCGACGGCCCGCAAAGCCTCCTGGTCGCGCGCCGATGCAAATTGCAAGGGCGTGCCACACGACCTATACCTGGTCGGGAAGATGTGGATGATGCCTCGCTTAGTTTCCTGCAGGGCATACACGTACACGCAAATACGAGCCTCGATCGGCTCTCGGGTTATCCTGTGAATCGGCTCATGGAGCCGATCCACCCATGATTCGTCCAAGGTGGCCGAATATATGGTGGTCCTGCTTGATCAAGATAAAGCATATGAGATCCACGACGATTTGGGGTTTTCACCGCATATCGGATCATCCTACTCACGATTGGGCCTCGCGCTCACGCACGGTGATCGTAAGCCAGCCCTAGACAAGGCCTAAAAACCAACACTAGGTTGATCCTCGGAACGTCCTGTAGGGGCAGCAAACTACACCCTGCATGCCGCTGGATCCTCCAACCCTTTGTAAGGCCTAACTATTGCAGATATTAAACTAATCCTTGATGAATCAAGGAGCAATCGTAACGGATCAGATCTACTAAATAAAGATCAAGCGGGGTGCCGCCCCTGCACCCATGATGAGGTACAGGGACGGCTAGATGCGCAAGGGTTGCACTACGACAGCATATGATACTAAGAACAATGCTAACCCTAACACATCTATGATAACTACGTTGCTCGCCATCAAAAAGGCTTCAGCACGAGCAACGCATGAACAACTAGGCAGGCTCGTGCTGCCTAGATCGCGAGATGCGATCTAGGCAGCATGGTGCTTACCGGAGAAACCCTTGAGACGAAGGGGTTGGCGATGCGCCGAGATTGGTTTGTGGTGAACGTTGGTTGTTGTTTATTCCATAAACCCTAGATACATATTTATAGTCCAGGGGACTTTCTAATGTGGGCGTGCACCAAACCGTGCACGGGTAAAACTCTAACTTCTAAACTAAGATGCGATCTAATATGTTACAGATACATGGGCAGTTTAGCCCAACTTGGTATAAAAGGCCGATTCACGTATTTCTTCCATGTACAATCTTCACGTCCATCTTGATCGCGGCCCACCTCCGACTCGGTCAAATTCTGGTGATAACACATGCCCCCCTGGTTTTGGAAATGACATTTCCAAAATCATTACGCTTTTCCTTCGTCGGGTCATGTCGTGGCAGAGCAGAACCGTCGCAGAGTCCTTCATCATGATAACTTGCCTCCTCAACTTCTCTGCACGATTTGACAGTTTGGCACCACCTCCTCGGAACTGCGTGGCGTTGAATTTACTATGCTCCCTTTTATTTAACCGCCACAAACAGTTCTCCTCATCCTCTCGCATTAGCCTCAAAAAAACCCTCCTGTGCCATGTCTTCTTCCTCCTCTGCTCATCGGATCTTTCCACCAGTCCTCTTCATCTCGCGAGCCGACGCCGGAGCACAACCGGCGGAGGTCCATGCGGCCAACATCCGCCGCGCCATTGCGGCCGGGAGGAGTCAGACCATGACTTCTCCACTGGTCCGAGGACGACCAGTCCTTGACGGACGGGGAGAGCGACCTCCGCTTCCTCGCCGCGGAATCGGAGGAGGAGAGCGATGACGATCGCTTCTCCTGGGTGACTTACCTCCTCCGAGGGGGTGAAGGAGGAGGAAGAGGAGGAGGACGACAGCCTCCTCCGACGAGCCGCCGGCCAAGCGGTTTGCCCTTGGCCGGGCAATCTTAGCGACTTCGACAGCGACGAGGACGACGCTGACGACGAAGATGAAGACAACGAGGGCCCGGTCGGCGGCCATTGGAGCGACGACGAGCCCGCCGGGAGTAGCGCCGACGGCGACGCGACGAAGGCGACGACGAGGGCAGTGATGGTCCGTAGATAGGACCTCTAGAATAGGGCCACGAGTAGTAGATGGGGCAATGTATCCCTAGTATTTCCTTTTGAGAGCAATTAGCTCTTTATGTAAGAAATCTTGCCTATTAGTGAAGAACTTTTCCCCAATTTGTTTTGCCGATTTCTTCTGAGTTCAATTGAGCCGATTCCCTCTTCTACTGAACTTGCCGATTCGTCCTCTTTGCCAATGCGTAATGAGCCGATAGCACCGCATCGGTCCTTTGAAATTCGCCCTTCCCTTCTTCAACTGATGATTTTCTAAATCTGGCAGAAAATGCAGGATCTTCAGGAAAACCTTTGAACTTTTCCAACCAAACCCAATAATCCTCTTCAGTACTCATCATTTGTGAAGAAAGTTGCAATGAAGGATCAGCCGATGGTATTCCAATCGGCTCTTTAAACAGAGTGAACAGAGGACCACCAGACCTGCTGTGTCAGAGAGAATGTGCCAAAGCCGATCCCCTTTCTTCCTCAGACAGCCGATAACCAGCTGAACTAGCCCCGAAGATTGGAAATCCTCGAAAAAAAGGTTCAGGAACCCAGATCGGCTCGAAGCATTGAAGAAACAGATAAAACTTCGCATAATTCCACTAGAGTCGATGGCTGCGCATCGGCTACTTCTCAATTCTAAAGTCGATGCCCTTGCATCGGCTGTAAAATTTTAAAATTTTTAGGCCGATTTGTGTATCGGCCCCCATACTTGATAGTTTTATCTCGTATCCTCATGTTTTATCCATCTAGGTGCCCCCCCGAGCCGATTCGTCAAGAGAATTGATGGTATCGGCTCTTCGGGTAGTCCCTGTTGGGTCAAATGTTGATCCCAGGTGAAATAGATGGTGAGGATAATTTCGGCCGATTGCTGGAATCGGCCTCCACGTTGCTTGCTCGGTGAAGGTCTTGTAATGTCCCTTCATAAATTTTTGGAGGGCCGATCGCAAGGATCAGCCTCGCCACCTTTGCTTATTGACGTAGTCTTGCTACTCGTCCATGTCGGTGGATAAAACCAGCCCAATCTCCGACTTTATCACGTTGGAGCGCTTGCTGATGTCCTCCTTGGGTGCAACGTGTGATCGTGGAGGTACACTTCGCCGGACGAGCAGCACCATGTTTGTGCCAGCCGATGTTTCATCATCGGCTTTCTTTGCTTTGGGCGCCACTCTTTTCTTTGCGGCAGTCCCTCTTCATCCAGGGTCCTCTGGACTTTCGCAGCCAAATCAGGTCGTGCCTTCCTCAGCGTATGCAAGTATAACCTTTCGGCTTCCTCCGGACCGCGCAATCGCTGAACCCTGCGCTTTTGTGAATGGCTGAGACCATCAGGGCACCATCTTGGACGGTGGCACCTGTCTTCTTCGTCTTCCCCCTCGTCTTCCGAATCCTCGAGATCTTCCAACGGAGGGGTCTCAGCATGTCTTTTTGTGGTGGGAGAGGCCCTAAGCGCTCGAACACGGACACGTTGGCTGCCTCCTTCTTTTTCTGGTTGCATTCTGGGCAATTGCCGATCGTTGGTAATCGGCTCATTCCTGAATCCCAGCAGTGTCTGAAGAAGGGGCAGTCCCAATGTCTGCCCGTGTCGTCTTGCTCCCTGCGTGGCGCTCCTGTCGCTCCTCATCGTGATTATGCCGACGATGCCTTCTGTCGTTTCTGGCCAGACGATCTCTTTCATCATCGTCGCCGTGTCGCCGGCGTTGGTCATACCGACTCACATACTTGTTGAGGAGGTGATCAGAGAGGGGTCGTTGATATCTTATGTTCTTCACTTCCCCCTCTGTGACGTAGCGCTTGCCATCTTGACGGAGCCGATCGCATGGAGCGGCCTCCTCTGTGTCTTTGCTATAGCAGTCCTCATCCCCGCCCTTCTCAGAGTGGTGTCCAAGCTCTACCATGTTGATGCTGGCTGAGAAATCTGGCTGGCACCCTCCGAGGTGAGTAAACTCCACCATGTTGACGGCGGGGAAGGGGTGTGTGTCGACCTTCATGGCGTACTGGTTAAAAATTAGTCGCCCATTTTCTATCGCCATTTGGATCTGCTGACGCCACACCCTGCAGTCGTTAGTGGTGTGGGTGAACGTGTTATGCCACTTGCAGTATGGCTTTCCGTTCAGCTCTTGCACCGTAGGGACCTTGTGGCCTTCGGGTATCTTTATGTGCTTCTCCGCGAGTAAGAGATCGAAAATCTGCTCGGTTTTCGTCACGTCGAAGTCGAACCCTCTTGGAGGCCCTGGTGGCTTCACCCATTTGCAGGTTACTGGGCCTGCAGCTCGAGTCCACTCAGCCACCGCGACCTCTTGTTCTCCCGTAGCACCTTCATCTTCGCATGTGTCAACCATGGTAACCACGCGCTTGAATTTGTCCTGGTAGACATCTGGGTGGCGCTGTTCATATGCTGACAGCTTCTGCACCATGTGTGCTAATGAAGGGTAGTCCGCTTGGGAGGCCACGTCCTTGATCGATGATGATAGACCCACCACCGCCAACTCGACTGCTTCTTTTTCGCTTACGTGAACCGAATAGCATCGGTTCCTAACGGTCCTGAAGCGCTGGATGTATTCCGCCACTGTTTCCCCGCGCTTCTGTCGTACTTGTGCCAAATCGGCAATGCCAGCCTCGGAAGCCTCTGAGTGATATTGCTCATGGAACCGTTCTTCCAGCTGCTTCCAAGTCTGGATCGAGTTCGGTGGCAGCGATGTGTACCAACCGAAAGCCGATCCTGTGAGGGACTGCGAGAAGTACCTCACACGCAGCTCGTCTGACGCTGAGATCATGCCCAGCTGTGCCAAATATCGGCTCACATGTTCGATGGAGCTGGAACCATCTGATCCGCTGAACTTTGTGAAGTCCGGGAGCCGATACTTGGGTGGTAGCGGGATCAATTCGTACTCGTTGGGGTACGGCTTGGTATAGCCGACCGTCTTCCTTTTCGGCATCATGCCGAACTGATCTTTCAGAATCGTACAAATCTGATCCGCGGTGATGGCTGAGGTGCCGAACCTTGAAGATTCGCCGGAGTGGCGTACTTAACCAGCCATGCTTGTTTTTCCGGTTCTGAGCCAACTGCAGGAGCTGGGCTCGGAGTTTTGTCGGGGTGGCGTATTTAGCTAGCCACGTTTGCTTCTCAGGGTCTGCCTCCGACGTTCCTCCCGTTGCTCCAGAAGTCCCCGCTGTTGCAACCTGGTTCGAGGGTGCCCAGGTGCTGCAGTCTGCACGTATGCGCATGCGTATCCGTGCGGGATCTCCTTGGGCGCGTCATGTAGGAATTGGTAGTCACTGGGGTCACCACCAATCTTGTAGACAACGTAGGCCGATGAATTCGGCGCTTCGGGCGCTGCTAACGCGAACGGCAGCGGTGGACGGGACTGGAGTAGCAATTCCCCTTGGTGAGTCCCTAGGGCTGGTCCTGACGGAGAGTACTGATGGCTCATGATCTCCTGGATCACGCGCAGAGCGACGCGCTCCAACGTATTCACCAGGCTCTCAGAATGGCGGTGCAGCGAATGAGCCACCATGAAGTTGATCTCCTGACGCAGCGACCTGGTGCGTTTCTGACGGGGTGGACAGGTCCACCCCATCGAGTGCGCCTTCAGGTGAGAACCCCTTCCATCTGATGCCATGGGAGCGGGTCCTGTGGAAAGAGCCGATGAGGTCGGCTTCGAGGAAGGCTTTGACCTCGTCATACTTCTTCTTGAGCTCGCCATTGAGCTCCTCGTAGGTGACCGGAGTTTCTTCCGCCATCTCTGATGTAGACGGCGATGTGGTTGATGTTGAGGATTGTCCCACCGGGCGTGCCAGAATGTGTTGACGTCAGAAACCCACCGGCGGTGGTGGTCAACACAGTAGAGCCGGGAACAACTAGGGCTGCGGCTGGCCCTCCCTCGGAGCGCGGCGGCCGCAAAGCCTCCTGGTCGCGCGCCGATGCAAATTGCAAGGCGTGCCACCTGACCTATACCTGGTCAGGAAGGTGTGGATGATGCCTCGCTTAGTTTCCTGCAGGGCATACACGTACACGTTAAATACGAGCCTCGATCGGCTCTCAGGTTATCCTGTGAATCGGCTCATGGAGCCGATCCACCCATGATTCGTCCAAGGTGGCCGAATATATGGTGGTCCTGCTTGATCAAGATAAAGCATATGAGATCCACGACGATTTGGGGTTTTCACCGCATAATCGGATCATCCTACTCACGATTGGGCCTCGCGCTCACGCACGGTGATCGTAAGCCAGCCCTAGACAAGGCCTAAAAACCAACACTAGGTTGATCCTCGGAACGTCCTGTCTAGGGGCAGCAAACTACACCCTACATGCCGCTGGATCCTCCAACCCTTTGTAAGGCCTAACTATTGCAGATATTAAACTAATCCTTGATGAATCAAGGAGCAATCGTAACGGATCAGATCTACTAAATAAAGATCAAGCGGGGTGCCGCCCCTGCACCCATGATGAGGTACAAGGACGGCTAGATGCGCGGGTTGCACTACGACAGCATATGATACTAAGAACAATGCTAACCCTAACACATCTATGATAACTACGTTGCTCGCCATCAAAAAGGCTTCACGAAGCACGCTTGAACAGCTAGGCAGGCTCGTGCTGCCTAGATCGCGAGATGCGATCTAGGCAGCATGGTGCTCTGGAGAAACCCTTGAGACGAAGGGGTTGGCGATGCGCCGAGATTGGTTTGTGGTGAACGTTGGTTGTTGTTTATTCCATAAACCCTAGATACATATTTATAGTCCAGGGGACTTTCTAATGTGGGCATGCACCAAACCGTGCACGGGTAAAACTCTAACTTCTAAACTAAGATGCGATCTAATATGTTACAGATACATGGGCAGTTTAGCCCAACTTGGTATAAAAGGCCGATTCACGTATTTCTTCCATGTACAATCTTCACGTCCATCTTGATCGCGGCCCACCTCTGACTCGGTCAAATTCTGGTGATAACAAGTAGCTAGATGGTCGTCTTCTCCTAATTGTGCTTCATTGTTGGATCTTGTGAGCTGCCTAACATGATCAAGATCATCTATACGTAATACTATATGTTGTGTTTGTCGGGATCCGATGGATAGAGAATACTATGTTATGGTGATTATCAATCTATTGTTTATGTGTTGTTTATGATCTTGCATGCTCTCTGTTATTACTAGAGGCTCTGGCCAAGTTTTTACTCTTAACTCCAAGAGGGAGTATTTATGCTCGATAGTGGGTTCATGCCTTCATTGATACCTGGGACAGTGACAGAAAGTTCTAAGGTTGTGATGTGTTGTTGCCACTAGGGATAAAACATTGATTCTATGTCTAAGGATGTAGTTGTCGATTACATTACGCACCATACTTAATGCAATTGTGTGTTGCTTTGCAACTTAATACTGAATGGGGTTCGGATGATAACCTGAAGGTGGACTTTTTAGGCATAGATGCAGTTGGATGGCGGTCTATGTACTTTGTCGTAATGCCCGGATTAAATCTCACTATATTTATCATATCATGTATATGCATTGTTATGCCCTTCTCTATTTGTCAATTGCCCGACTGTAATTTGTTCACCCAACATGCTTTTATCTTATGGGAGAGACACCTCTAGTGACTGTGGACCCCGGTCCTATTCTTTACATCGCATACAATCTACTGCAATACTTGTTTTATTGTTTTCTTGCAAACAATCATCTTCCACACAATATGGTTAATCCTTTGTTACAGCAAGCCGGTGAGATTGACAACCTCAATGTTTCGTTGGGGCAAAGTACTTGGGTTGTGTTGTGCAGGTTCCACGTTGAGCGCCGGAATCTGTGTTGCGCCGCATCACATTTCGCCACCATCAACCTTCAACGTGCTTCTTGACTCCTACTGGTCCGATTAAACCTTGGTTTCTTGCTGAGGAAACTTGCCACTGTGCATCATACCTTCCTCTTGGGGTTCCCAACGGACGTGTACATCTACGCGCATCAAGCAAATTTCTGGCGCCGTTGCCGGGGACTGAAGAAAAGTTACACCACAAAGATTTCTATCTCCCACGTCAACTGCACGCCAGCAAGCAACGACCCACTGGTCATTGGCTGCGGCACCCCCATAGAGCGGCCCCATTTGTCATTGGCAGCACCGCGTATACAATCAGGAAATAAAAACGGCCCACGCGTCGGCGGTAGATGGATGGATACCGTCAGCACGAGGCAGTCGAGCTGACCTCACGGTAACGGTAAGGCCTCTGACCTGCAACCCGCGTCTTCGAGGGGTTTCAAACTAGAGAGGGGAAAAGCGAGGAAAAACTAACGAGTGAGGAAAAGCGGGTACAACCAACGAGACGAGAATAGAAAATGAAATTCCTAATAATAATGAACATCTCATACATCAAATATAATCATTATCACATGGCCATATCACATCACCAAACCCCGCAAAAACAAGTTAGACGCCTCTAATTTGGTTTGCATATTTTACGTGGTTTAGGGTTTTAGATAAAATCCAATCTACCTACGAACATGAACAATGGTGATACTAGTGTTGTCAATAGAAAGAGTAAATTGAATCTTCACTATGGTGGGAGAGACAGACACCCGCAAAGCCACTTATGCAATACAAGTTGCATGTCAAGCGTGGAGCAAGTCTCGTGAGACGCGGTCATGTAAAGTTAGCCCGGGCCGCTTCATTCCACCATCCCGCAAGTTGCAACGTACACTAACTAAAAACAACAAAAGCATCATTACAAAAACCATTGTGTTCTACTCGTGCAACAGATCTATGCATAGACACGGCTCTGATACCACTGAAGGGTTCGTTGCATGGAAAACAAAAAATTCTACCGTGAACATGAACAAAAGCCAAGATCCAATCTACAAGATAGCAAGATCTAATCTACCAAGATCAAAGCAAGGAAGATCATGAGACTAACCCTCGAAAGATTCCAAAGCCTACGAGATTAGATCTCGTTGTTGATGTAGTCGATTCCGGTGCTGCAATCCGGCGGCACTTCCGTGCTCGGTCGTGCGTGCACGGTGTCGATGAAGCCCCGTCCTCTCCCCGTTCCGGTGGGCCGCGGAGGTGTGCTAGATCTCCTCGGAATCCCGGCAGCACGACGACGTGGTGGTGGTGGTGGAGGAGGAAAGCTGCGGAGACTTCGCCCTAGCGGGCTTGACTCTATGGAGGGGCATCCGAGCTTGGTGCGATGGGGTGGTTGCCCTCTTTATATAGGGGGGAGGTCGGTTGGGGTGGCCCCCCTTGCCCATCTAGGGCTAGGGCCGGCGGCCAAGGGAGGGGGAAGTTTTCTTCCCCCAAGTTGATCCCCACTAGGGATGGTAGCAACGAGAAGATCATGAGACTAACCCTCGAAGATTTCCAAAGCCTAACGAGATTAGATCTCGTGGTGGATGTAGTCGATCACTTGCGGCTTGCAAAAGCGCGTAGAGATCTTGACGGTGCCACGATCGGGCAGCACCTCCGTACTCGGTCCCACGTTCGGTGATGAAGACGACGTCCTCCTCCCGTTCCAGCGGGCAGCGGATGTCTGAATCCGGAAGCACGACGGCGTGGTGGCGGTGGTGGTGGAGAACTCGGCCGGGGGCTGCCAAAGCGCTACTAGAGTTGTATGAGGAGGAAGGGGCGGCGGGGTTTGAGAGAGGGGAAGCGCCGGCCTTGGTGTTACTGTGGGGGTGCGGCAAGGTGTGGTTGTGGTGGTAGGCCCCTCCCCCGCCCCTCATTATAGGTGGAACACATCTAGGGTTTGCCAAGTCTTTGAATAAGACCCCAATTCAAAAGCTGCCATATGGATGAAACCTAGAGGGGCAGAGGGACTCACCACACAACCCGGCCGGCCAGGAGGTGGGTACTCCATGGACTCCATGCATCCTGCTTGGTTGGCAGGTGGAGTTCGTGAGTCCGGACTCTTCCACCAGCACCACTCTGTCAGGCTGGAAGGTTCTAGAACATTCTAGCGCTTTCCATAAATGCACAGGATCATTTCCAAACTTGGAAAGTGACTTCCTATATATGAATCTTATTCTCAGGACCATTCCGGAACTCCTCGTGATGTCCGGCCCATCCGAGACTCCGAACAAAACTTCGAACTCAATTCCATATTCCATATCTACTTAAAACGACATCAAACCTTAAGTGTGTCACCCTACGGTTCGTGAACTATGCAAACATGGTTGAGACTTCTCTCCGACCAATAACCAATAGCGGGATCTGGAGATCCACAATGGCTCCCACATATTCAACGATAACTTAGTGATCGATTGAACCATTTACATACGATACCGATTCCCTTTGTCACGCGATATTTTACTTGTCCGAGGTTTGATCATCGGTATCCCCATACCTTGTTCAACCTCGTCTCCGACAAGTACTCTTTACTCGTATGTCATCTCTTATGAACCATTCATATGCTTGCAAGCTAATCAGACGACATTCCAGAGAGGGCCAGTATATCTATCCGTCATCGGGATGGACAATATCCCACTCTTGATCCATATGCTTCAACTCATACTTTTCGAATACTTAATCCCACCTTTATAACCACCCATTTACGCAGTGGCGTTTGATGTAATCAAGTACCCTTCAGGTATAAGTGATTTACATGATCTCATGGTGAAGGACTAGGTAACTATGTATCGAAAGCTTATAGCAAACTGAACTTAATGATGTGATGTTATGCTACGCTTATTTGGGTGTATGTCCATTATATCATTCACCTAATGACATAACCTTGTTATTAATAACATCCAATGTTCATGATCATGAAACCTTGATCATCTATTAATCAACAAGCTAGTTATACAAGAGGCTTACTAGGACTCCTTGTTGTTTACATAACACACATGTATCAATGTTTTGGTTAATACAATTATAGCATGGTATGCAAACATTTATCATAAACACAAAGATATATTTATAATAACCATTTTATTATTGCCTCTTGGGCATATCTCCAACAGGATGTGCATTTCATCGCAAAACGAGGGAAATTTTCGTGCCTTATTGCATAAAAACCTAAGAGGGATCGAGGTTCTCTCTCAATTGCAATTAGGGTTAGGCATTGGGAGGTTAAGAAATTTGACATGATCTCTTTTGTATCTTGTTGATTTGGGAGTTGATTTGATTTGGCAATTCATAATTGAATTAAAACAAAGCAAGTAATTGATAAACAATATAGAATTGAATTATGAATTCATAATTCAAAAACACATCATAATTCAAATCACTTTGTATTTCAAATTACAATATAAATACACAAATAATTCATAAGTAAATGATACAATCACAAATGAGCTCATAAGGAAAATTTGAGCTTTATTGATAATACACACACATACAATGTCTTTACAATATTCATCATACAAAGATTGGATGAATAATAAACAGAATAAAAAGAAGATTGCATCAATTTGATCCTATACTAAAATCCTAAACTAATGTCTTGGAAGAATTGCTTCCTAGATCATTTCCATCCTTGAAACCTGCAAAATAGGAAGAAGAATCTATACAGGGGTTATATAAAGAGAGAAACTGAAACGAGGGGTTAGAAACCAAGTGTCAGGACACTTGTCCATGTCCAAGCTGGACAACACCAGGATAAGCTACGGCGGACAAACTTTGGATGCACGGGGGATCAAGTTTCACCAGAAGGATCACATAGCTCATGGAGCTGCTGTGCATCCAACAGTCACCAAGCCAAGACAGGCTTGTGTGTCACAGCCAGAGAAGAACCACCAGGGGTATAAAAGGGTAGAAACCCTAGAAACAATGCATAGGTGATGTCTACGGGTGCTTCTATTCTTGTAGACAGTGTTGGGCCTCCAAGAGCAGAGGTTTGTAGAAACCGGCGGCAAGTTTCCCTTAAGTGGATTACCCAAGGTTTATTGAACTCGGGGAGGAAGAAGTCAAAGATATCCCTCTCATGCAACCACAAAGCAAGAAGTCTCTTGTGTGTGACACTATTAGATTTGTGCTAGTTCGACGAAGAGATAGTGAAATCACAATTAGTATGAATAAGTATGACGATGTCTGGCGCCGAGAAAGAGTGCCTTTGGCGTGCGGTTGATGGTAGTAATATTGTAGAGTAAACAAGCGGTAGTAACGACGTGTGCGCGGTAAAACGATGAAACAGTAGCGATAACGATATTTAGGAACAGAACTTGGGATTAGACTTTCACTAGTGGACACTCTCAACATTGATCACATGAGAATAGATAAATGCATACTCTACACTTTTGTTGGATGATGAACACACATTCGTAGGATTACACGAACCCTCAATGCCGGAGTTAACAAGCTCCACAATAATGCTCATATTCTAGTAACCTTTAGTGTAAGATAGATCAAAAGACTAAACCAAGTACTAGCATAGCATGCACCCTACTATCACCTTCATGCATATGTAGGAGGAATAGATCACATCAATATTATCATAGCAATAGTTAACTAATCTACAAGAGATCATGATCATAGCATAAACCAAGTACTAACACAGTGCACACACTGTCACCTTTACACCGTGCAGGAGGGATAAAACTACTTTAATAACATTGCTAGAGTAGCACATAGATAAATTGTGATACAAACTCATATGAATCTCAATCATGTAAGGCAGCTCATGAGATTATTGTATTGTAGTACATAGGAGAGAGATGAACCACATAGCTACCGGTACAGCCCCGAGCCTCGATGGAGAACTACTCCCTCTTCATGGGAGCAGCGGCGTTGATGAAGATGGCGGTGGAGATGGCAGCGGTGTCGATGGAGAAGCCTTCCGGGGGTACTTCCCCGCGTGCCGGAGCAGAGACTCCTGTCCCCCGGATCTTGGCTTCGCGATGGCGGCGGCTCTGGAACTTTTTCTCGTATCGTGGCTTCCTCTGTAAGGGTTTTTGATGCACGCAGGAGCTTTATATAGGCGAAAGGGCGGCGCGAGAGGTCGAAGGGGCGGCGACACCATAGGGGGCGCGGCCCCAGCCCTGGCAGCGCCACCCTATCATCTGGGGCCCCTGTGGCCCCCCTCTGGCGACTCTCGGGTGTGCTGGATGCTTCCGGGCAAAATAGGAACCTGGCAGGCGTTGATTTCGTCAATTCAGAGAATATTTCGTTACTAGGATTTATGAAACCAAAAACAGCGCAACTGGCGCTCCGGCATCTTGTTAATAGGTTAGTTCCGAGGAAAATGCGTAAATACGACATATAATGTGCATAAAACATGTAGGTATCATCAATAAAATAGACTGGAACATAAGAAATTATCGTACGTTGAGACGTATCGGCATCTAACAGTTCACACTCCGTCCCGAGGTAAAACGATAACAAAGATAATTTCTTAAGATAATTGCAGGGGGCTTTTGCCCACTGTTTTACTTCAAAAAAAAAGATAATTTCTTAAGTGACATGCCATCATAAACTTGATCATACTATTGTAAACACATGTAATGAATGCAGCAATCAAAACAATGGCAATGACATGAGTAAACAAATGAATCATAAAGCAGAGACTTTTCATGAATAGTACTTCAAGACAAGCATCAATAAATCTTGCATAAGAGTTAACTCATAAAGCAATAAATCAAAGTAAAGGTGTTGAAGCAACACAAAGGAGATTAAGTTTCAGCGGTTGCTTTCAACTTATAACATGTATATCTCATGGATATTGTCAACATAAAGTAATATAACAAGTGCAATATGCAAATATGTGGGAATCAATGCACAGATTCACACAAGTATTTGCTTCTTAAGGTGGAGGAAGATAGGTAACTGACTCAACAATTAAAGTAAAAGAAATCAAAGAAGAAAGCATCGATTGCTATATTTGCGCTAGAGCTTTGTTTGAAAACAAAAAGAGAGCATAAAAGTAAAGTTTTGAGAGGTGTTTGTTGTTGTCCAACGAATGGTAGTGGGTACTCTAACCCCCTTGCCGAGACAAACCTTCAAAGAGCGCCCCATTTTATTTTTATTTTGTGTGGCACTCCTTCCAACCTTTCTTTCACAAACCATGGCTAGCCGAATCCTCGGGTGCCCAACAATCTTATACCATGAAGGAGTGCCTTTTATTTTTAGTTTTATTATGATGACACTCCCTCCCCACCTTTGCTTTCTCTAGCCATGGCTAACCGATCCTTCGGGTGCCGTCCAACGATCACATACCATGGAGGAGTGTCTATTTTTGTTAATTAATTTGGAACTGGGAATCCCATTGCCAGCTCTTTTTGTAAAATTATTGGATAAGCGGATGAAGCCACTAGTCCATTGGTGAAAGTTGCCCAACAAGATGGAAAGATAAACACCACATACTTCCTCATGAGCTATAAAACATTGACACAAATAAGAGGTAATAACTTTGAATTGTTTAAAGGTAGCACCCAAGCAATTTACTTTGGAATGGCGGAAAAATACCATGTAGTAGGTAGGTATGGTGGACACAAATGGCATAGTGGTTGGCTCAAGGATTTGAATGCATGAGAAGTATTCCCTCTCGATACAAGGTTTAGGCTAGCAAGGTTTATTGGAAACAAACACAAGGATGAACCGGTGCAGCAAAACTCACATAAAAGACATATTGTAAACATTATAAGACTCTACACCGTCTTCCTTGTTGTTCAAAACTCAATACTATAAATTATCTAGACCTTAGAGACCAAATATGCAAGTCAAATTTTAGCAAGCTCTATGTATTTCTTCATTAATGGATTTCAAAGCATATGATGCAAGAGCTTAAACATGAGCTATGAGAGCTCTCACATTACCCAAGACATTTTACCAATTACTACATGTAGCATTTTCTAATTCCAACCATATAACAATTTAACGAAGAAGAAACTTCGCCATGAATATTATGAGCTAAGAACACATGTGTTCATACGAACCAGCGGAGAGTGTCTCTCTCCCACACAAGGATGAACTTATTCAGAGAATGAAAATAACAAAACAAAAACAAAAATAAAAAGCAAACCGACGCGCTCCAAGTAAAATACATAGGATGTGACTGAATAAAAATATAGTTTCAAGAAAGAACCTGATACTTTGTCGATGAAGAAGGGGATACCTTGGGCATCCCCAAGCAAACATTTGAGTCTCGTAGAATATGCAGGGGTGAACCACGGAGGCATCCCCAAGCTTAAACTTTCACTCCTCTTGATCATAGTATATCATACTCCTCTTGACCCTTGAAAACTTCCTTCACACCAAACTTCAAGCTACTCATTAGAGGGTTAGTGCATAATCAAAATTAACATGTTCCGAGGTGACACAATCATTCTTAACATTTCTGGACATGCACAAAACTTCCGAAAGTTAATGGAACAAAGAAACTCATTCAACTTAACAAAAGTGGCAATGCGAAATAAAGGCAGAATCTGTCAAAAGCAGAACAGTCCGTAACGAATTTTAAAATGGCACGAGACTTGCTCAAACGGAAAAAGAAACTCAAAACTAATGAAAGTTGCGTACATATACGGGGAACACGCACGTAAATTGGCATATTTTTCTGAGTTTCCTGCAGAGAATTAGACCCAGATTCGTGGCAGATAGAAATCTGGCACTATAGCGAATCCAAATCTAGTATCAACCTTCGGTTAGAGGCTTCTTGGCACAACAAAACACCAAAATAAGATAAGGAGAGGTTGCTACAGTAGTAAACAACTTCCAAAACACAAATATAAAACAAAGTACTGTAGCAAAATAACACATGGGTTATCTCCCAAAAGTTCTTTCTTTATAGCCATTAAGATGGGCTGAGCAGTTTTAATGATGCACTCGTAAGAAATAAAAGTTGAAGCAAAAGAGAGCATCAAGAGCAAATTCAAAACACATTTAAGTCTAACATGCTTCCTATGCATAGGAATCTTGTAAATAAACAAGTTCATGTAGAGCAAAGTAACAAGCATAGGAAGATAAATCAAGTGTAGCTTCAAAAATTTCAGCACATAGAGGTGTTTTAGTAACATGAAAATTTTACAACCATTTTCCTCTCTCATAATAACTTTCAGTAGCATCATGAGCAAACTCAACAATATAACTACCACATAAAGCATTCTTATCATGAGTCTCATGCATAAAATTATTACTCTCCACATAGGCATAATCAATTTTATTAGTTGTAGTGGGCAAATTCAACAAGTAGCTATCAAATATAGGAGGTATATTGTAATCATAATCAAATTCATCCTCCATAACAGGTGGTAACAAAAGACTACTATCATTATAATCATCATAAATGGGAGGCAAAGTATCATCAAAGTAAATTTTCTCCTCAATGCTTGGGGGACTAAAAATATCATGCTCATCAAAGCCAGCTTCCCCAAGCTTAGAATTTTCCATATCATTAGCAACAATAGCGTTCAAAGCATTCATATTAATATGTTCCATGGGTTTTTTAATTTTCGCATCAAACCATCCATGTCTTAAATCAGGAAATAGAATAAAAAGGTCATTGTTGTCCATTATGTCTAACTAGTGTAAACAAGAAACCAAATGTCGCAATTGCAGTCTAAATAGCTTCGAGCACACACACAATGGCGCCCGAAAAGTACCTGGGAACCGGAGTATGAGTGCCTTTTACCTTTCCTCCCCGGCAACGGCGCCAGAAAAGTGCTTGATGTCTACGGGTGCTTCTATTCTTGTAGGCAGTGTTGGGCCTCCAAGAGCAGAGGTTTGTAGAACAGCAGCAAGTTTCCCTTAAGTGGATTACCCAAGGTTTATCGAACTCGGGGAGGAAGAGGTCAAAGATATCCCTCTCATGCAACCCTGCAACCACAAAGCAAGAAGTCTCTTGTGTCCCCAACACACCTAATAGGTGTACTAGTTCGGCGAAGAGATAGTGAAATACGGGTGGTATGAATAAGTATGAGCGGTAGTACGGTGCCAGAAAAAGTGCTGGCGTGCAGTTGATGGTAGTAATATTGTAGGAAGTAAACAAGCGGTAGTAACGCAGCAGTAGTGCAACAAAACAGTAAACAAGCAGCGATAGCAATATTTAGGAACAAGGCCTAGGGATTAGACTTTCACTAGTGGACACTCTCAACATTGATCACATAACAGAATAGATAAATGCATACTCTACACTTTTGTTGGATGATGAACACATTGCGTAGGATTACACGAACCCTCAATGCCGGAGTTAACAAGCTCCACAATAATGCTCATATTCTAGTAACCTTTAGTGTAAGATAGATCAAAAGACTAAACCAAGTACTAGCATAGCATGCACACTGTCACCTTCATGCATATGTAGGAGGAATAGATCACATCAATATTATCATAGCAATAGTTAACTTCGCAATCTACAAGAGATCATGATCATAGCATAAACCAAGTACTAACACGGTGCACACACTGTCACCTTTACACCGTGGAGGAGGAATAAAACTACTTTAATAACATTGCTAGAGTAGCACATAGATAAATTGTGATACAAACTCATATGAATCTCAATCATGTAAGGCAGCTCATGAGATTATTGTATTGAATTACATAGGGGAGAGATGAACCACATAGCTACCGGTACAGCCCCGAGCCTCGATGGAGAACTACTCCCTCTTCATGGGAGCAGCAGCGTTGATGAAGATGGCGGTGAAGATGGCAGCGGTGTCGATGGAGAAGCCTTAGGGGAACCCCGCTCCGGCGGGGTGCGGAACGAGACTCTGTCCCCCGGATCTTGGCCCGCGATGGCGGCGGCTCTAGAACTTTTCTCGTATCGTGGCTTCCTCCGGGTTTTCGATGCAGGGGAGCTATAGGCGGCGGCGCGGGGAGGGTCGAAGGGGCGACGACACCATAGGGGGCGCGGCCCCCAGGCAGCGCCACCCTGTCATCTGGGCCCACCGGGGCCCTCCTCACAGCGACTCTCGGGTGTTCGGATGCTAGGGCAAAATAGGAACACAGTTGATTTCGTCCAATTAGAATATTTCGTTACTAGGATTTATGAAACAAAAACAAGAAAACAGGAACCGGCACTTCGGCATCTTGTTAATAGGTTAGTTCCAGAAAATGCGTAAATACGACATATAATGTGCATAAAACATGTAGGTATCATCAATAAAGTAGCATGGAACATAAGAAATTATCGATACGTTGGAGACGTATCAATAGGTCGACCAGATAATCATCTACCAAGCAACCAGTAGTGAACAGTGAGAGTTGATCTCTGTTCTTGCTCAAGAACAACACAAGCAACCACTGAAACAATCCATCCATTCAAAAACCACCAACCAATCATCCATAGATCATGGTGACCTAAGGAGTAGATCAACCAGGAGCTAGGAGGTGAAGGGTTGTGATCATAGCAACCATCTAGAAGCAGTGCATCAACAAAAAATTACTTTCTAGGAGCTGCTGCTAGGTTTTACTGGATGGATCTCATATGATCCATATCCATACTCATCCACTAGATCTTGGTCTGGCTCTTCTGCCTGGCATCACTTGGTAATTACCAAGTGATGTAGACCCAAGAGGCCAGACAAAGATCTAGAGAAGATAGTCACTGGATATGCTAAAGAGCTAGCTATCCATGTCACCAAAACCCTAGAACAGTAGCCAACTAGCTAACCTAGCATCATATGATGTGTTTAACCATCAGATTCAACCATTTTTCATCAAAAGCATCCACAGGGCATTCACCTAGATGTTTCCCAACTGTGGAGTTTGTTTTATTTTCACAAAACCAACCAAATAGCCAAATAGGATGCAACCAGATGCAGTAGCTAGCTACTGAGGTCACATGCTAGCTTAACATGCAAACAAAGCCACACGAGGCTGATAGTCTTCATCACACCAGGTTCAGACAAGGAAATCTATTCCAAAATCATATTGGAATTCATTTAAGCAATAGATTTACAGATAACTCATAACCAACACATGGTTCATCAAGGATAACGACGGACTGCATATATGGCAACAACATGACATGCACGGAAGGATTACTAAAGCAACTGCTCTAGTAATGCCTATCTGGCTATCCAGCTAATTAACCAAGCATAGCGCAAGCTCAAGTAACTCGATAACCCTAAGCATAGATAAGTCACATTAGAGCATCAGTAGCATCACAAGTTATACGAGTGAAATAGTTTTAGGTAAGCACCACGGGCTAACCATTTGGCAACCGGCAAGAGCTGGATTGTCTAGCCAATGGCTACGGCAACATCCAAGCAACACAGAGTCTAACCACCGGGGATCACAGTCCAATGGATCATTGGATCATATAGAAGGCACAGGAGCACCTCACAAGCATCACAAGTGCCACAGTAATAGCATAGGATGACAGTAAGCATCACCAACAAGCAAATGCATAGCAATACACCTAGACAAGCAAGCAGAGGATACGAGTAAGCCTAGGTAGCATGCTGAGCATGGCACATCAAGGCATAGCATGGCAGAAGCCAGGGAGAAGGGCAACAATGGCCATGAACGTGACAGCACACATTTGGCCGAGTAACCGAGAGATGGTTTGGTTGGCCGGGGCTTGCAGAGAGGGAGCATAGGATGCATAGGCGACAACATCAAGGCCATGTGTGATCCTTGGATCATCAGGAAGCCTAGGAGAAAGAGGAGGAAGAAATATAGTAGCATGGAGGCGCACAGACATGGTGATGAGAGGGAGGAGGAGAGCGGAAGATCTTACCGCTCCTGGAAACGGAAGATACGGCATGGCGGCGGTGCCCGCGCGGCCGTAGCGAGCAATCCGGGAGGGCGGAGCGTTACGCCGGCCGAGCTCCACAAACAGACAGCACCCTGGGAGACGACAACACGGCGCTGCGGCTCCCGCACCGGTCGTCCGAGGAGCACGCTAGCGTCGACGGCGCGGTCACGGCTCCCGCGGAGGCGATTTGCTTTCCAGATCGGCGGGTGGCGATGCGGAGGAGGAGGAAGGATTCGACGAAACCTTGGACAGTCGATAGATCTGCACGGCGATTCATGCGGTGTCGGTGGAGAGTCGGGGTGGCGAGTTGGCGGAGCGTGGCGACGGCCATGGCGGCGGCTATCGCCTGCGCGATCGTCGAGCGCCGGGGGTTAGGTTAGACGCGGTGGGAGATGAGTGGGTGGGCCGATGTGGTCGACTCGGGCCCGAGTTGGTCGGTTCGGTAGTGGGCTGACTTTGGGACCCTGAGGGGGTATTTTAGTCTTTTGACTTAGGGTTTGATTTAATTCAAATTTGAATTCAAATTCTATATTATAAGAAAATGCAAATAAATCCAGAATAACTCCAAAAATTCAAGAAAATAGGAATTATTCATAGAAAATATTCCCTAACCAAAATAAAATATAAAATGGAATAATTAATGAGATTTCAAATTCAAGAATTTTGGATATTAATTTTTAATGGAAAATTCAAATTAGCAAATTCCTTGATTATATAAAAATCAAGGAAAATTCCAATATAACTTTAATATGCTCAAAACTCAATATTTCCAAAAGGAAAATATTCTTTATTTATTAACCTTTTTATTTAAGGTTAGTATTTTCCATAGGAAATTCTATTAATCCTAAACCTTTTTCTTTTACTAAAATAATATCGGGATATAAAGGGATTCAACATAAAATAATACATCCATGCATGCATCATTTGGATTTTATAACATTGTCCTTAATATAAAATAATACACCCATGCATGCATCATTTGGATTTTATAACATTGTCCTTACTGGACAATGATGCTTCTTTATAGAACCCGAGGTTCAGGTTCCATCCAACACATCGAATTGCACTATCTCGCAGTCACCAGGCAAGTTCACTCTTGCTCATGCCATCTTGATTATGTTCTATCAATTTACTCGCAAATCTATATACTTATCACTCCTGCATTGAAAATGAAATGTTACTTTTCCAATTATGAATATGACTATGTGGCTGGCAATGGAACCATGGTATGTGTTGATTGGTGGAGGTTCCATTGCAAGGGTTCTACTCATCTAGGACTAATTACCAATGCCGTCTAGTGATTCTAGCGCCGTACATTTCGCGTTAACCATAAGATCTATAATGGCTCTGGGGAAGTCAGCTGTATCTTTTCCCTCTCGCATATCAACGGACTAGTGATAAGGGTTGCCTATATCGGTCTATCTTTGGTAAAGGTGAGGACAGTGGTCCGTCACGGTCTACCATTAGAATACGGGGAGGGAGACTTATTAAAGGTCTATGATGGATTGTAAGGGTTGTCGGGTCGGTCTATCTATGGTGTATAGGACAGGGCACATGAATTGTTCGGAACGGTCTACCTTAATGGTATAGGTGAGAACAAATGCAGGTCGGTCTACTCATAGATAAAGGGAAGGACAAACTTACCTAGGGAGTGGAGTTTGCGGGGGTCGCGTGAAGGCGGTGATTGGCTTGGATCTTACACCTGGCCTCACACCAATGAAGTGTGGACGAAAACGCGTCGGTTGGTATCCGAGGCTAAGTTCTCTTATGGGAAAAGTAACACACCTCTACAGAGTGTATTAAGGTGTGGCTTGTCACTCCCGGTTCCGGGAAAGGAACTACGAACGCGGGCCGGGAAGGAACTCCATGAAGTTCTCGTCAACCTGTGTACTGGCGGGCATAGTTTTCAATATAAAATCAACCTTTTGAAGAAATGATTACGAAACATGCATTGACCTGAGATTTTCTGATCAATGGTCATAGCTAGAGCATCAAACACCTTTTCTCTTTTGAACTTGCTAAGTACCTCTGTACTCACTTTCTTTCGACACCCTTGCTAGACTGTGATACGGAAGTGGAGGCCATCACCGATGGAGACCGGAAGGAGACTACGAGCTGGTCTACGAACCTGATCTGTTCGGAGGAGTGGAAGGCGTGGACTACGGAATAGTCTACGGACAACAATGAGGCGGAGGAGTAGTGTTCTACCCTAGACAACTTAGAGCCGAGCAGCGTAGTGGCATAATTAAATAAGTGCTGAGCTCAGTTTGAGTTTATGTTAAGTTGTATTGGATCTATATTAGTATCTTAGGTGTTTCATCAGACCTGTGAGAATACCAACTTGTTAGGACCATGTTTGTAATATAATCAGGTGTTATGATCTGCAATGTTTCTGTTGTGCCACTCTGAGGGATGTGATATTTTTGAAGAAGTCCCTTCATGAAGATCATATCAACGACTTGTATACTACAACATGCAGTGGTATGCTAGGTCACCGCAGTCGAGGACTTGATTGTTTGGAACCTCACGGAGAGCGGCGAGTACACAACAACTTCCTCCTATAAGGAACACTTCTTCCGTGCCACTATGATGGCAACAATATGTGTACCAATTCATTAGGACTTCAAATACAGAGTGTTGTAGTAAGCGTATTTTCCCCACAAGGGTGACTCGAGGGTTTATATCGAACTCTCGAGGAATTGACTTAGAAGCTGAATTTTTCCTCCCCTCTTCAAGGAACCTACAAAATAAATTTTGAGCCTTGTGTCCCCAACTGCACCGTGTTTTTGTCAAGCACAAGGTTTCGTATTAGTAATAGGAAATACAAGTAAGAAAGAAAATAAAGTAATTAAAGTAACCAACTTAAGTAAACTAAATAAAAAAACAAGTAAAGGCTATGGGTATTTGGGTTTTGTGCGTGTTTGTATCTGAAGATAATATTTTTGGTATTTTCGTATTAAATAACAGTAGAAAATATAAAGCAAGATAAAATGTTCGTAAATGTGTTTCTAGTGATTCAAAATGGACTGAGGTATATGGGTTCACTTGTCTACTCTCTTTTTAATTTGTAGTGGACACACAATTCAACAATGGCATAATATTGGTGGAACGTTAATATGTGTTTGATAAGCATTCATATTGTAACATCCCAGAAATTTAAAACAAAATAAACAAATTCCTCTAGTTCCAAATTTTGGAACCAACAAAAACTTTTATTAAATTAAGTTTGATACATACTAATCTTGCTTAATTCTTGTGCTATTGCCATGATTGCTTGTTACTAGTATTTGAAATAATCCTAAACCCTAAAACCTCACCCCTCTTTTCATCATCCAAATTAAAATAAAATAAAAGGAAATTAAATAAGAAAAAGGCATATGTGCCTATGGCTATTTTAGAAATCTTTAACCTAAGCTCCTATACTTTGGTTAGGGGTTTGGAAAACCCTTACACACCTTACCTAGTACCTATCAAACCTAAATCAAGTTGTTTCCCAATAAAATAAAAAGAGATTAAAAATGCCATAGAGGCATATGAGAGTAAAATAGCAAATTTGGGAATTTAAGAAAATTGACCCTAGGACTTATGGTGAATGGTTGGATCACCTCCATATACCATTTCAACACTCAACAACACCAATTGGGTCAAACCAAGTCAAATTAAAAATCAAATGCAACATATGCATAAAAGCATATGTGACACATAGTCATTTCACCAAACCTTGACCTATGACTTCAAACCTTGACCAAATGGTGTGAAACCATCTCTAAACCTAATATAACATTAAATGGACCCTAACTCATGTCCAAGTAAAGCAAGATCAACCATTTACAAGTTTATTAAAATTTGACACCTCATCTCTTATGTATTAAGGCCAAATTTGCAAATCTTTGAACAAGACCATTTGAATTGGTTTCAATGCTCTTAAAATATTTCTAAACTAATAAGAACCACATTAGAGTCAACCAAAGTCAAATCAAATGGAGAGAATTCAAATGGTGAGGTATTTCCATTTTTACTCACATACACCATATGCCAATTTTACAAATCTTCAACCAAGGCCACCATTGCTTGATCTATTGTTTGTAAAACTCTTAGATATGATAAATAAACACAATTGCATCAAAGAAACCAAAATCAAATCAAAGCAAACCTCAAAATCAACATACATGTGATAATGGTCATTTGGCCATTTTATAAAATGTTCCCCACTTTACCCCTCTGTATTTCTCCATTCTCAAACTAAACTTGGTCAACTAGTGCCATGTCATCCAAGACCATGTGAAAGTGAACAACTTTCATGTTGACCACACATGCTAACTTTGACCAGGTTGACCAGTATGATTTTGACAAGTGGTGATGTTGAAACTATGTGAAGATCATACCAAATTTGAAATCTCACAAACTTTAACCAAATCCACCACCACCACCACCAATCTTTCACATTATTTATATGATTGAGCTCCACCAAAAAGAAATCCAAAATTCCACAAAAATCTTCATGCGGCCATTGTGTCGAGCACCTTGTGTGCACAATCTGGAAATTGTGATACATGCTATTATCCTCTGGTTTTTAGCCTCTACCCCTTTACATATGTGATCATCAACCTCCTATACCCCTCCTGCATCTCTACATGTCCTTGCCCCGTCGTTTAAAGTGAGGAGAAACACCTAAACTAAGCTGGCCGTGCACCATGCCGGCCACACATGCCACTCATCTCTCTAGCTCTCCCCTCTCTCTTTCATCGTGTCATCGAGCATCTATGTACTCCCCTAAGCACGCCTGTATCATCCCTATGCAAAGAGACACACACAATTGGCCGAACCAGGCGCGCCCATGCACGCCCAGAACGTGCCAGGCACGCGGTGAGCGCGCCCAGACGACGTTCTGGACGCCGCAGTACACTGCCTCGCCCGAGCGCTGTCGTCCTTCCCTCCCTCTTTCTTTGCGCATGCATGCTCACCTCGACGCTAGCTACCTCCTAGACATGCTCCAGAGCTCGCGCGTGCATCGTCACCATCGCCATGATCACCGACCTGCCGCTCCCGTACCGCGAGCACTCGAACGACGCCAGCCTGCCATCGTCCTCCCCTTGCTGCGCCAGCACGCGCGGTAGCTTCACCTAGCCGTCGCCTACCCGACGCAGCTCCCCTAGCTTGCCCCTTCGCTCACCCGTGACGCCGCGCCATGGCCGCGCCCTCGCACACCCACGGCACCCTCGACCCCCTATAAAAGGAGGCACGCTCCGACGATCACCAACACACCAGCCGCCTCCTCTCTTCTCTGGCATCCTCGACTCCTTCCCCTCTCCAATTAAGCTCGCCGTCGCCGGAATTTCACCGGACGCCCCCGCCACAGTAGCTCGACGAGGACGACGACTCCGACCCCCGCAGCACCTCCCGCGACCCTCGTCCGCATCGCCGTCGTCTTCCACGCCGAATGCCTCGCCGAGCCTCGCCGGAGCCCCAGGTACCCCCTAGCAACCCCTCTGGTCGCCGGTAGGGTTTGGACCTCGCCGGAGGAGGTACGCCGCTCGATCCCGTGAACGCTTCAGATAGAGCCACGTCACCCCGCCCGCGGTCGGCAATTCAAATCCAGCCCGTAGCGATGCTGGGCCGGCCCAGTCCGTTTAGCCTGTTTAGCCCATTTTGCTTTCCCGCCAAGCCCAATAATTCAAAAATGAACTTTCTGTTTAATTTCGAATTCCCTGCAGATGCTTTAGTAAATTTTGAATAGTTTGAAATCTACTGCACCAAATTTAACAAAATTTATATATTTGGAAAGCTCATGAAATTATCTAAATAATGCCACTGGCCTCATGTCCAAATTCAAAATAAAATTTAAATGATAAAAATAACAAGGCAGAGCCTTTTCTGACTTCAAATAAATATTAGAAATTATTTATAAATGATTTTAAGTTGATTCCAACTCTAATAAATCACATTTAACATAATCTAATTGTTTATGCAAAAATATAGCATAGTTGTTTTGCATGATCATGGACTAGAGTTAAATAATGGCTATGGAGCCATTTCTAGATCATTTAATACATACACATAGAATTATTTAAATAGTATGAGGGCTTCCCTCTCATTTAAATTGTGATCTTAAGTAATTCAACTAGAGGTACTGACCTTGGTCAAGAAAGTCTCATGCTTAGTTACTTATAGATTTTAAATCATTTAGAGGATAGTTTAACTTATATGAGGTATAATTTCTCACATAAATCATTAGTCCAAATAGTTCAATAAGAATTAATAACACATGTATTAATGACCCATAGGTTCCTATTTGAAAATATTTAATCATTCTCATAAGTAGTTTTTAAATATTTCAAACCCTTTATTAAATCATATGAGATACTTTGGTCTCATTTAAATCTTGCCTCAACCCAATTTATATAAGGTAGATACCATTGTTAATAAAACTCACCTAAGATTAATTAATGATATTAAACCATTGCAAGGTGTTATTAAAATGGTATGAGGTGCTCACCTCATTTAAATCATCTTTCTCAAATAAAATGAAGTAATGTGTTGACCTTTAATTTACTAGGCTCATACTTGCTCCCTTATAAATCTTAAATCTAAATAGTATTTAAATTTTCCAAAGATTAATTAAATCACATGAGATGAGGAATCTCATTTAACTCACTTTTCTCAAATACTAAGTGTGAAGTGTTTACCTTGGTCAACATGGGATCATCCCTGGTTATTTAAGAATATTAAATCACTTCAAGAGTAGTCCTTTAAATTAGTTACAAATATGTGTTAAATCATATGAGAGATACTCCTCTCATTTAAATCTTGTTCTCAAGAAATTCAACACGAGGTAGTGATCATAGTATATGTAACCTCATATTGAATTATTTGGTGGCATTAAACCACTAACATGTTAGTATTAAATTGCATGAGGTATGGAAACTCATTTAAATCTTATTCTCAAATGGTAAGTATGAAGAGGTTGACTTTGGTCAACCTAGGTCATATATTATTCATAAGAGAAATTAAATCTTAAGAAGAAGCAATGAGAGGAAATTATTTCTCACAAAACCAAAGAGAAACCCTAACATTATTTTTAATAAGAGAAATTATTTTTCTACTACTAAATAAGGAAACCCTAGCATAATCTTGTAATAAATGTTAAGTAGTGATACTAGATCATTTGTGTGAGCCACTAAGGCTTTAAGAGTACTTAAGTATTGTTTGGTGATTGTATCCTCGTATTCGTTTATAGACGCTAGTACCGGAGACTATCAAGAGGAGGGAGGTATTCTACCAAGAGAAGAAGAAGAACACTTTGATCACTTCACCAATCAAGGCAAGCTATTACCCATACAAGCAAGATAATACTCTTGCAAGCTAATATTCTTGCAGCTAGACTAATGCAAGCTAATAAACTTGCTAACCATCAGGATGCAAAGCTCTACCAGAGCAAGGCATCATTACATTTTACTTTATGAACCTATCCCAAAGTTTTTACTTTACCAGCTTTACTTGATTTCATTTATCAAAGTTACTCTTTTGTTTATGATTCACTTGGTTGAAGTATAGAGTAGTACCAAAGGATTACACCTAGCCTAGCAAGCTCCAAGATACTTAGCACCCCTCATGAGATAGTTGCTAGCGCTAATCAATCAAAAATTGGACTACTCTAGATGGGAACATGTGATTTTGAAATGAAGTTGAAACCTTGGAATGATGGTTCATTCCATTGAATGACTTTGAAGGTGAATATGACCAAGAGAAGATGGTGATTTTGATATAAAGCTGATGGGTTGGGTTCGGATGCGATACCATTCCAATTTTGAAGTACAGCGCCGAGCTGCCTCCAAAGAAATATGAGATGATGTGAAATGACGTGATTGAGGTGGCTTGTCCGGCCCAAGCCTGTACGGTTCAGTGCAGTGTGTCTTCAGGAGGCCAAGCTCATGGGGAGAGGTGCCTGTACTAGAGTATATAAGTGAAAGGTTATGGTTGGTAGTCCGCATACGGAGTATGATAAATCAGGGCCAGTTAACCCCGACGGATTATTGCAAATATTGTGGCACAAGTGTACGACCTCTGCACAGTGTAGAACTATTCGAATAGCCGTGTCCACGGTTACGGACGATTGGAAAGGCCATTCCGTTCATCAGACCATTTTCAAAAATGTGACATATGAGTGACTTGATGTTGCAAGGGAATGGTGACTTTGAATTGAACCACAACGAGTTGTGGGAATGACACTAATGTTCCCACTTGAGTTAGTCTAGTGATTCAAGCATCTTTACTAAATGTTTATGAAATAAACTTGGCTTTATGCAAATGAACCTAGAGCTTAGCATCCCCTTACCACAATTGATAGTGCTTACACTAGTATTAGTTTGCGAGTACTTTAAAAGTACTCATGGCTTTGTCCTGGCTATTCAAATGGCCAGACTATGAAGGTGAACAGCTGTACGAGGAAGATGGACAGCAGAACGTCTACGACAACTAGGACCGCTCCTGACGTCAACGTTGCCTGTGGAACAGATGGACCACGACCGTTACTTCGCTTCCGCTATGTGTTTTGTAATAGGATCTCTAGATCCACTATGTTGTATTAAGACTGGATCATGTGATCCTTTGTTGTAAGACGATTATGTGTTGTAATAAATGATGTGTTGTGATATCAATCTATTATGTCTCGCAAAAACAATATTCCTGGGATTGCGATGAATGGCATAATAGGCATCTGGACTTAAAAATCCGGGTGTTGACAAGTTGGTATCAGAGCCATTGTTTGACCTTAGGAGACCCTAATTTAGAATGGACGTTCGGAAAATTTTAGTTTCTAAAACAAATGAAGTGAGTATTTGTGAAAAAACTTATTCATTTTCTTCTCTACCAAATCTTCTTAAAAATAATAAGCCATGCACCTCCTTATAAATCCATTTAAAATTTTGCCACACTTGTTCACATCTCTAACTTACTCATCCATTTCACTTTCAGATGGAGCCTTACGTCCAGACGGAGACCTACGATCTGGAAACGGAGGAATCTGGTGTTTGAGCGCGACTTGTACCTAGTGTCAGAAGCTCAACGCCCACCTCCCCGATTCCACGGAGTCCGGATCCACAACACGGCGAACAGCAGTGGATGATCCCGCTGACTTGAAGAAGTCCGGAGCCTCCCATCTCGGAGAGGATCCTTTTCTCCTTCAAGGCATACAGCTGGGTGGACGGTCTGGCTCACGCCCTTCAGGAGGGACTTGCTCGGGTGTGCGGACGAACATCGCCGCACTCCGGAGGCCGCTTCGCCCACTTCGCGAGACACAACACCATGGGAGAACCCATGGCACTCTCTTCGCACCCGGTGCTCAAGATTCATGTGCAGCATTTGGACTTTGCTTCATGAGACCGGAAGGATCTGGAGCGACACGTGTCCATGCCCCGTGCCCGGATGGCTTTGGCTCATCATCGACGCCATCGGGCTACTGCGCCAAGGACCGCCGGTCACTCCGCTGCAGCGCGCCAAGAATATCGCTACTATCACCCGTCTTCGCGAGAAGATTCGCACCTTAGGAAGTGACTGTCGGGACTCGGCGGACGGATTCGGGAGATGGAGGAAGATGGAGAAGACATCCGGGGAGGCGATGACTTCTGAGTGACGACAACGACTTTGAGGGATGACGAGTTCAGCGATGAGGAGGACTACGAGTTTGGAGTCTGCGGAGGATGGGATCATTCCCATCGATGTGGATGAAGACAATGAGGAATAGTTGCACTAGCATCACTTACGTAGGTGTGAGTTGTATCCCGCACCATGTATCGTAGATTGTGGAAAAAGGGTTCTTAAAACCTTTAGTGCTTTAGCTTGTAATGTGTGATGTTTGTTGTGAATAAATAAAATAGGTGTTATATTCATCCTGAAAATATCTTAAGTTTAAGTTTAAACTTAACTCAAAATAAGCCATAGAAAATTTCCCTCTTACCTCATGATCTATCTACATGTTTAGATGGCCCCACCAAACTAACGCCACACCGAGGATGCCATGATGCAACTACCAGGACAATGATGGCAGACCGGGGAAGCCGAAGAAATGAGCATAAACAAAACCTTCAGCCCCACTTGCAGAGATAGCTCGAGAACAATCAAGGCCATGGAAACCCCAATCACCCTGGGTCAAAGGCGAAGAATTTCGAACACCAACCCTCAATGTTCAGCAAAACCGAAGAGCCCCTCGATGCATGACTGGCTCCAGACAATAGAGAACAACCTTGAAGTTGCGGAGTAGAAGCCGCGGAGAAAGTACTGTTTGCCACCCACTACCTGTCAGGACCTGCCAGAGCCTGGTGGACTAGTGCCCGTGCAATGAATGCGGGACAGATGATGACATGGGAAGACTTCAAGCTGCAGCAAGTACCATGTGCCCCAAGGATTAATCAAGAAAATGAGAGACGAGTTCCGTGAACTTAAGCAAGGAAGAATGTCGGTGGTGGAATACCGCGATAGGTTCCTCACTCTGTTAAGGTACGCCCCGGACGAGACCGACACAAATGAGAAAAGAAAGGAAAGATTTCTGAACGGACTACACGACGAGATGCAAACGTGTTAGTGAATATTCCGTTCGTGACCTCGAAAACCCTCGTGGACTCAGCCATCTGAGATGGAAGAGAAAACTGCATCGGGCCAATGAGAACGCAAGCGTAGAATGATGAACCAGAGTGGACCCCCCATACCCAGGCTTAATAACTCCTACGGAGGATTCACCCCCGAAACAACGGGCCACCTGCTCGGACTATCGCCCCAACTACGCAACAACAACGGAGGACCCCGAAGCCGGAGGCAACAACAATAACAACAACAACAGCAGCCACCACAACAATAAGAACAACACCAACACCAAAGCGGCCCGGAAGCTGGCAATGCCATCCCCGTCACCCGAAGGACAAGTCAACTAGCTGCTATGAATGTGGAGTTGTGGGCCACTACTCAAGGAATGCCCCAAGAAGCTTGCCAAGATCGCTGCCAACACCGCTGCACCTTGCCCAGCAGCGCGCGTGTGGTGGAAGGAACGAGAACAACAACAACGGCCGTTTCTACATGGCTGCCCTGAAGCCCGGAAGCACCCCGGACCACGACAAGTATGCCTTCCTGTTAATCCAACATGCCCAATCTCTCTTAGGAACCTAACTCTTCTTAAAATCTCGGGACGAGATTTGTTTAAGGGGGAAGGGTTTGTAACATCCCAGAAATTTAAAACAAAATAAACAAATTCCTCTAGTTCCAAATTTTGGAACCAACAAAAACTTTTATTAAATTAAGTTTGATACATACTAATCTTGCTTAATTCTTGTGCTATTTCCATGATTGCTTGTTACTAGTATTTGAAATAATCCTAAACCCTAAAACCTCACCCCTCTTTTCATCATCCAAATTAAAATAAAATAAAAGGAAATTAAATAAGAAAAAGGCATATGTGCCTATGGCTATTTTAGAAATCTTTAACCTAAGCTCCTATACTTTGGTTAGGGGTTTGGAAAACCCTTACACACCTTACCTAGTACCTATCAAACCTAAATCAAGTTGTTTCCCAATAAAATAAAAAGAGATTAAAAATGCCATAGAGGCATATGAGAGTAAAATAGCAAATTTGGGAATTTAAGAAAATTGACCCTAGGACTTATGGTGAATGGTTGGATCACCTCCATATACCATTTCAACACTCAACAACACCAATTGGGTCAAACCAAGTCAAATTAAAAATCAAATGCAACATATGCATAACAGCATATGTGACACATAGTCATTTCACCAAACCTTGACCTATGACTTCAAACCTTGACCAAATGGTGTGAAACCATCTCTAAACCTAATATAACATTAAATGGACCCTAACTCATGTCCAAGTAAAGCAAGATCAACCATTTACAAGTTTATTAAAATTTGACACCTCATCTCTTATGTATTAAGGCCAAATTTGCAAATCTTTGAACAAGACCATTTGAATTGGTTTCAATGCTCTTAAAATGTTTCTAAACTAATAAGAACCACATTAGAGTCAACCAAAGTCAAATCAAATGGAGAGAATTCAAATGGTGAGGTATTTCCATTTTTACTCACATACACCATATGCCAATTTTACAAATCTTCAACCAAGGCCACCATTGCTTGATCTATTGTTTGTAAAACTCTTAGATATGATAAATAAACACAATTGCATCAAAGAAACCAAAATCAAATCAAAGCAAACCTCAAAATCAACATACATGTGATAATGGTCATTTGGCCATTTTATAAAATGTTCCCCACTTTACCCCTCTGTATTTCTCCATTCTCAAACTAAACTTGGTCAACTAGTGCCATGTCATCCAAGACCATGTGAAAGTGAACAACTTTCATGTTGACCACACATGCTAACTTTGACCAGGTTGACCAGTATGATTTTGACAAGTGGTGATGTTGAAACTATGTGAAGATCATACCAAATTTGAAATCTCACAAACTTTAACCAAATCCACCACCACCACCACCAATCTTTCACATTAGTTATATGAATGAGCTCCACCAAAAAGAAATCCAAAATTCCACAAAAATCTTCATGCGGCCATTGTGTCGAGCACCTTGTGTGCACAATCTGGAAATTGTGATACATGCTATTATCCTCTGGTTTTTAGCCTCTACCCCTTTACATATGTGATCATCAACCTCCTATACCCCTCCTGCATCTCTACATGTCCTTGCCCCGTCGTTTAAAGTGAGGAGAAACACCTAAACTAAGCTGGCCGTGCACCATGCCGGCCACACATGCCACTCATCTCTCTGGCTCTCCCCTCTCTCTTTCATCGTGTCATCGAGCATCTATGTACTCCCCTAAGCACGCCTGTATCATCCCTATGCAAAGAGACACACACAATTGGCCGAACCAGGCGCGCCCATGCACGCCCAGAACGTGCCAGGCACGCGGTGAGCGCGCCCAGACGACGTTCTGGACGCCGCAGTACACTGCCTCGCCCGAGCGCTGTCGTCCTTCCCTCCCTCTTTCTTTGCGCATGCATGCTCACCTCGACGCTAGCTACCTCCTAGACATACTCCAGAGCTCGCGCGTGCATCGTCACCATCGCCATGATCACCGACCTGCCGCTCCCGTACCGCGAGCACTCGAACGACGCCAGCCTGCCATCGTCCTCCCCTTGCTGCGCCAGCACGCGCAGTAGCTTCACCTAGCCGTCGCCTACCCGACGAGCTCCTAGCTTGCCCCTTCGCTCACCGTAGACGCCGCGCCATGGCCGCCCCTTCGCAGCACCCACGGCACCCTCGACCCCCTATAAAAGGAGGCCGCTCTGGGCGATCACCACACACCAGCCGCCTCCCCTCTCTTCTCTGAGCATCCTCGACTCCTTCCCCTCTCCAATTAAGCTCGCCGTCGCCGGAATTTCATCGGAGCCTGCCGCCACGGTAGCTCGACGGGGACGACGACTCCGACCCCCGCGGCACCTCCCGCGACCCTCGTCCGCATCGCCGTCGTCTTCCACGCCGAACGCCCACCTCGCCGAGCCTCGCCGGAGCCCCAGGTACCCCCTAGCAACCCCTCTGGTCGCCGGTAGGGTTTGGACCTCGCCGGAGGAGGTGAGCCGCTCGATCGCGTGAACGCTTCAGATAGAGCCACGTCACCCCGCCCGCGGTCGGCAATTCAAATCCAGCCCGTAGCGATGCTGGGCCGGCCCAGTCCGTTTAGCCTGTTTAGCCCATTTTGCTTTCCCGCCAAGCCCAATAATTTAAAAATGAACTTTCTGTTTAATTTCGAATTCCCTGCAGATGCTTTAGTAAATTTTGAATAGTTTGAAATCTACTGCACCAAATTTAACAAAATTTATATATTTGGAAAGCTCATGAAATTATCTAAATAATGCCACTGGCCTCATGTCCAAATTCGAAATAAAATTTAAATGATAAAAATAACAAGGCAGAGCCTTTTCTGACTTCAAATAAATATTAGAAATTATTTATAAATGATTTTAAGTTGATTCCAACTCTAATAAATCACATTTAACATAATCTAATTGTTTATGCAAAAACATAGCATAGTTGTTTTGCATGATCATGGACTAGAGTTAAATAATGGCTATGGAGCCATTTCTAGATCATTTAATACATACACATAGAATTATTTACATAGTATGAGGGCTTCCCTCTCATTTAAATTGTGATCTTAAGTAATTCAACTAGAGGTACTGACCTTGGTCAAGAAAGTCTCATGCTTAGTTACTTATAGATTTTAAATCATTTAGAGGATAGTTTAACTTATATGAGGTATAATTGCTCACATGAATCATTAGTCCAAATAGTTCAATAAGAATTAATAACACATGTATTAATGACCCATAGGTTCCTATTTGAAAATATTTAATCATTCTCATAAGTAGTTTTTAAATATTTCAAACCCTTTATTAAATCATATGAGATACTTTGGTCTCATTTAAATCTTGCCTCAACCCAATTTATATAAGGTAGATACCATGGTTAATAAAACTCACCTGAGATTAATTAATGATATTAAACCATTGCAAGGTGTTATTAAAATGGTATGAGGTGCTCACCTCATTTAAATCATATTTCTCAAATAAAATGAAGTAATGTGTTGACCTTTAATTTACTAGGCTCATACTTGCTCCCTTATAAATCTTAAATCTAAATAGTATTTAAATTTTCCAAAGATTAATTAAATCACATGAGATGAGGAATCTCATTTAACTCACTTTTCTCAAATACTAAGTGTGAAGTGTTGACCTTGGTCAACATGGGATCATCCCTGGTTATTTAAGAATATTAAATCACTTCAAGAGTAGTCCTTTAAATTAGTTACAAATATGTGTTAAATCATATGAGAGATACTCCTCTCATTTAAATCTTGTTCTCAAGAAATTCAACACAAGGTAGTGATCATAGTATATGTAACCTCATATTGAATTATTTTGTGGCATTAAACCACTAACATGTTAGTATTAAATTGCATGAGGTATGGAAACTCATTTAAATCTTATTCTCAAATGGTAAGTATGAAGAGGTTGACTTTGGTCAACCTAGGTCATATATTATTCATAAGAGAAATTAAATCTTAAGAAGAAGCAATGAGAGGAAATTATTTCTCACAAAACCAAAGAGAAACCCTAACATTATTTTTAATAAGAGGAAATTATTTTTCTACTACTAAATAAGGAAACCCTATCATAATCTTGTAATAAATGTTAAGTAGTGATACTAGAGCATTTGTGTGAGCCACTAAGGCTAATTAAGAGTACTTAAGTATTGTTTGGTGACTGTATCCCCGTATTCGTTTATAGACGCTAGTACCGGAGACTATCAAGAGGAGGAGGTATTCTACCAAGAGGAAGAAGAAGAACACTTTGATCACTTCACCAATCAAGGCAAGCTATTACCCATACAAGCAAGATAATACTCTTGCAAGCTAATATTCTTGCGAGCTAGACTAATGCAAGCTAATAAACTTGCTAACCATCAGGATGCAAAGCTCTACCAGAGCAAGGCATCATTACATTTTACTTTATGAACCTATCCCAAAGTTTTTACTTTACCAGCTTTACTTGATTTCATTTATCAAAGTTACTCTTTTGTTTATGATTCACTTGGTTGAAGTATAGAGTAGTACCAAAGGATTACACCTAGCCTAGCAAGCTCCAAGATACTTAGCACCCCTCATGAGATAGTTGCTAGCGCTAATCAATCAAAAATTGGACTACTCTAGATGGGAACATGTGATTTTGAAATGAAGTTGAAACCTTGGAATGATGGTTCATTCCATTGAATGACTTTGAAGGTGAATATGACCAAGAGAAGATGGTGATTTTTGATATAAAACTGATGGTTGGGTTCGGATGCGATACCATTCCAATTTTGAAAGTACCCCCACAATACTCAATATGGGTAAGGGCTTAACTAGAAATTTATGTGCTTTAGTATGGGTTCCCTCTAAACAAGCGTCATCGGGGTTACGCCGAGGGCTGCCTCCAAAGAAATATGAGATGATGTGAAATGACGTGATTGAGGTGAGTGTCGGGCCCAAGCCTGTGCGGTTCAGTGACGGTGTGTCTTCATTTGGAGGCCAAGCTCATGGGGAGAGGTGCCTGTACTAGAGTATATAAGTGAAAGGTTATGGTTGGTAGTCCGCATACGGAGTATGATAAATCAGGGCCAGTTAACCCTGACGGATTATTGCAAATATTGTGGCACAAGTGTACGACTCTGCGAGTGTAGAACTATTCGAATAGTCGTGTCACGGTTACGGACGATTGAAAAGGCCATCTTGTTCCGTCATCGGACCATTTTCAAAAATGTGACATATGACTGGTGACTTGATGTTGCAAGGGAATGGTGACTTTGAATTGAACCACAACAGAGTTGTGGGAATGACACTAATGTTCCCACTTGAGTTAGTCTAGTGATTCAAGCATCTTTACTAAATGTTTATGAAATAAACTTGGCTTTCTGCAAATGAACCTAGAGCTTAGCATCCCCTTACCACAATTGATAGTGCTTACATTAGTATTAGTTTGCGAGTACTTTAAAAGTACTCACGGCTTTGTCCCTGGCTATTCAAATGGCAGGACTATGAAGGTGAACAGTTTGAGGAAGATAGGCAGAACGTCTCGACAACTAGGACCGCTCACGTCATGATTGCACAGTGGACGAGATGGACCACGACCGTTACTTCGCTTCGCTATGTGTTTTGTAATAGGATCTCTAGATCCACTATGTTGTATTAAGACTGGATCATGTGATCCTTTGTTGTAAGACGATTATGTGTTGTAATAAATGATGTGTTGTGATATCAATCTATTATGTCTCGCAAAAACAATATTCCTGGGATTGCGATGAATGGCATAATAGGCATCTGGACTTAAAAATCCGGGTGTTGACACATATGGACATTACATCCTAGCATATACATGATGCAACACACCTCTCTTATACTACTCAAGAAAGAGAAAACTCCAAGGAATCTTGAATTAAGAATCAACAGAGTATAGCCTTAAGCAATATGACATAATGTTTGAATATCAAATATGCTACTTTGAACAAACAATATTATCACAATGTCACATGATAAACAGAACACATGTATTCATTTTATCCCTAGTGAGGCAGCAAAACAAATGTAAATACCTTAGTAGATCATGATTTTGTTGTCACTATTCAATCACCACGACCATGCTACTCCATCTAATACACACTTCTCCCCATACATGTTCTTGCATAGGAGTTGGGTCAGAATAAGGACTTAAGAACGGGTACATGATATGACTCTATCAATACATCTTACACATAATAGATTCCAATCACATATATAGGTTTTTTAGGTCAAACGAAGTCCGTGGGCGAAAGAATCAGACGAATCAGATGGCTGAGGAGGAAAGGGGGGTTATCGCCCTCCCCGGCAGGTCATGCCACCTTCCCTCTTTTGGCCCTCCTGGTCCATCTCGTGAGGTCCAAGCGCTCCAGATGCTTATATTGATGAAATATTGACATCCCCGAAATCCTAGCTCAATTTGACTTTGTTAAGGTCTCTGAAAGTCAAAAATACATAAAACATGGTTTTCATATCCTGCAGAGTTATAACCCAAATAAAGGGTATCTTTGGTAAATCCCCAAAAATCAATATATAACATCATATATGTTGCAAATATGTGGGAATATGTGTCAACAAACTACAAAGTTCATGCATGCATTTTACATGCATCACACTAGCACCCACGTGAGCAAGATGGTTAGAAAGATTTGGGTCCCACCCAAGGTTAAACTATTTGCTAGGTTGACTATCCAAAATAGGCTTTAGACGACGGATGGCTCGAGAGAAGGGGCGAATAGGTTGTGGCCTTTGCCCTCTTTGTAAGAAATCTGAAGAAACGGCGGCACACCTCTTCTCTCATTGTCGCTACATGAAAAGGCTTTGGGGCAAGATAAAAGGATGGCTTGGGATTGAGTCTATCGGCACCAACTTGTTGACGCCGGATAAAAATCTATTTCGAGGGGGGGGGGAATAGAAAGACTCGTTAATGAAATTCTTACTCCATTATATTTCTCAGACATAGAACAATAAATAGATTTCATCAAAGGAAAATTTGTAAAACAAATAAAAAAGGTGCAAATCGAAGCACTGTAACACTGTAACACTAAAAAAGGTGCCTAGGCGTCGTTCTCTTCTGGAATTTCCTCTGTATTGTAGACGATAAGAAAGTCCACCCCCTCTACTCCTCCGGATAGATCTGGTTCTTCGTAGCAGATTCCATCTGCTCCTGTAATAGAATAAATATCCGGGTTCAATTCAGCACAAACTCTGAGGGGCATGACGTCGATATCGTAGATGAAGATGGTGGTGATGATGGTGCTGGTGGAGATTTTCATGGAGATGCCTCCTCCCAAGCCAAGGAGGCGTGAGGATGTCGATGGCATCGATTTCCCCTTCACCGGAGGCACCGATGCAGCAGGATCTGCCCTCTCTCGGAGTAGGACAGGACTTTCGCCTCCACCCCCGCCTCAATAAATCTCGGGAAAATATGGCTTAGGTATTTGGGAGAAACGAAGCATATGCACTAAAAGGGTGGCTGAAACGATGCCTGAGGTGCAAACGGGCATGGGTGGCGCGACCTCCCTATCTGGCCGTGTCACCTGGTGCCGTTCACACCTCGTGGCCCCTCTCGTGTGATTCTTTCCCTCACGGCCTTTCTTCGGGTGAAAAACTGATCAGGTATTTTCCCTTGATTTTTAGCGATCCAGAAAGTCTCGAAACAAATAGAATACGAAAAAGGAGTTTTTCTCCCTCCCAGGAATTAAACACCAAAGAAGGGGACTTTGTAGGAAAGTCCCGAAAATCATTTAAAATGCATAAATAACAATGTATTAAGGCAAATAACCATGAAAACTAACCCTATATGTAGCAATAATGATGATGCAAAGTGCACGTATCACATGGTAGCTCGGAAAATTGATCTTGAGGAGAAGAGGGTGCATGCACCTAATCCGTTGACTCAGGAGCCATTTTTCGCACTACTTGTTGCACCTGCACCGATAATCCCTACGGTTGTGGTGCAAGCGCCTGTTGTGACTCCACCCATGACAACGATGAGTGGAAATTCGGAACCTGTCTGTTAAGAGCCGAATGAACCATTTGTTGAGCATGAGAGGGAGCAACAACAACCACCTCTAGAAGTAAAGCCACAAGTTGAGAAACAGAATGCTCCAGAGAACGAGGCTCTTAGAAGGTCTACAAGAGCTAGAAAATCAGCCATTTTTCCGATTACAAAGTTTATAATACATAAATAGTTCATATGGAAGGTGATCCCACTTCATATGAAGAAGCCATGAGAAGCCCTGACTCATCAAAGTGGGTGGAGGCCATGGAAGACGAAATGAAATCAATGAGTGCCAACGATGTTTGGGACTTAGAGAATATTCCTAAAGGAGCCCAAACAGTAGGCCGCAAATGGGTCAACAAAATCAAATATGACTCCAATGGGAATGTAGAAAAGTACAAAGCACGACTTGTGGCAAAATGATTTACGCAAAGAGAAGGGATATATTACAATGAGCCATTTTCTCCAGTCTCGTGTCAGGATTCCTTCAGAATCATAATGGCACTAGTTGCACATTTTGATTTATTGCTACATTAGATGGATGTAAAGATGACATTTCTAAACGGGGATTTAGAAGAAAATGTCTAGATGAAACAACCCAAGGGTTTTATCATGGAGGGCAAGGAAGATATGGGACACCGCCTAAAGAAATCCATTTACGGATTAAAGCAAGCCTCCAGGAAGTGGTATCTAAAGTTCAATGAGACAATTAAGAGATTTGAATTTAAAGAAAATGTTGAGGACAACTGCGTTTATGCAAAGTTTGAAAATGGGAAATATATTTTCGTAATTTTGTATGTGGATGATATCTTGCTTTCCAGCAATGATTTATTCTATTACAAGAGACAAAGAAGTTCTTGTCCTCAAATTTTGATATGAAAGATCTTGGCGAAGCATCATATGTTTTGGGCATAGAAATTCACCGAGATAGAAAAAATGGAGTATGAGGACTAAGGCGTATTTAGAAAATATTCTAAATAAGTATAATATGCATAAAAGCAATGTCACACCTGCCCCTATAGTAAAGGGCGACAGTTTTGGGAAATTTCAATGTCCCAAGAACCAATACGAGCTTGATCAAATGAAAGCACTTCCATATGCTTCGGTCATTGGAAGCCTACAATATTCACAAGTGTGTACTCGTCCTGACTTAGCTTTTATCACCGGGGTACTCGGTAGGTATCAAGAAAATCTAGGTAAAGAACACTAAAAATGGTAAAGATGGAATTACGTTAGGTAAAAGGCACAAAGAACTACATGCTAACATACAGAAGATCCGATTCATAGAAATAAGAGGGTATTCAGATGCAGATTTTGCGGGAGATAAAGATGATAGAAAATTCACATTTGGATATGTGTTCACTCTCGCAGGGAGGGCTATTTCTGGAGAAGCTCCAAACAGTCAATAGTTGCATGTTATGAAACCGCAGGGCATGCATTATGGTTAAAGAAATTTATACCCGACTTGAAAGTGGTAGATTGTATTGAAAACCCACAAAATATGTACTGCGACAATCAGCCCGCAGTATTTTATGCTCACAACAAGTCGAGTAATGCTACAAAACCAACTGAGGTAAAGTATTATGTTGTGAAACACAAGGTCCAGGATCACACTATAGGTCTCGAGCATATAAGGACAAATGATATGCTTGCGGATCCGCTAACGAAAGGCTTACCACCCGGTGTGTTCAAGTAACACTTAGCCGGCATGGGTTTAAGGGAAAGCCTTACCATTCCTGGATCATAAGAGGTCCAAAAGGAATTTTTTTATTTCAAAACAGAGAAGTATATTGTAGCTGTCTGATTCTATCAGCAATTAAGGTGTGACGATGAAACATGCTCTACATATTGATGCCTGATGAAACGAGTAAAGTAAAAGTATAAATTTAAAAGTAAAGTTGAGATCAAGGGAGAGAAATTTAGGATGATCTCTCGCACGTTCGAGCCCAACGGCTCAACGTGGACCTTGTCTGCGCCCTGATCAGGGTATACCTCTTTGTTCTCTCTCAGCTTTTGTCAACACCCGGATTTTTAAGTCCAAATGCCTATTATGCCCTTCATCGCAATCCCAGGAATATTGTTGTTGCGAGACATAATAGTTGAATATCCTAGAGTCATCATTTATTACAACACATAATCGTCTTACACAGTTAGATCACATGATTCAAGATTACAATAGTAGTTGATCTATGGATCAACGAACATCACAAATAGCGAAAGCGAAGTAGTAGCGAATTATCTAATCCACAGGCCAACGCTTGACGTCAGGAGCGGTCCTAGTTGTCGTAGACGTCCTGTTGTCCATCTTCCTCATACTGTTGTTCTCCTTCATAGTCTGGCCATTTGAATAGCTAGGGACAAAGCCATGAGTACTTCAAAGTACTCGCAAACTACTTCAAGTGTAAACACTATCAAGTTTTGGTAAGAGGGTGCTAAGCTCTAGGTTTATTTGCATAAAGCCAAGTTTATTTCATAAACATTTAGTAAATATGCTTGAATCGCTAGACTAACTCAAGTGGGAACATTAGTGTCATTCCCACAACTCTGTTAGGATTCAATTCAAAGTCACCATTCACCATTCAAATTTAAGTCACGGTCACATGTCACATTTTTTGAAATGTTCTGATGACGGAACAGTATGGCCTTTCCAACCGTCCATAACCGTGGACGCGGCTATTCGAATAGATCTACACTCTGCAGAGGTCGTACACTTGTGCCACAACATTTGCAATAATCCGTCGGGGTTAACTGGCCCCGATTTATCACACTCCGTGTGCGGACTACCAACCATAACCTTTCACTTACATACTCTAGTATAGGCACCTCTCCCCATGAGCTTGGCCTCCCGGTGAAGACAAACCGTCAGCCTGGGAACTGCACGGGCTTGGGCCGGACATTCACCTCATTTCACGTCAATTCATATCAATTCACTTTCAACGGAGGCAGCCTCGGCATAACCCCTATGACGCTTGTTTAGAGGGAACCCATACTAGAGCACATAAATTTCTAGTTAAGCCATTACCCATAATCAGGTAATGTGGGGGTACTTGCAAAATTGGAATGGTATCGCATCCGAACCCAACCATCAGTTTTCGTAAAACTTCACCAAGTCAATCACCAGTCATATTCACCTTCAAAATCTTTCAATAGAATGATTCATCATTCCAAGGTTTTCAAAGTCATTTCATTTCACATTTGTTCCCATCTAGAGTAGTCAATTTTACTTATTTAGCAATAGCAACTAATCATGAGGGGTGCTATCTAGCTTTCTTTGCTTAGGCTAGAGTTGATGCTCTTGATCTATTCTAGACCAAGTGAATCATGAATCAAAAAGTAGATTTTGAAATACAATGAGTAAAATAATAGTAAGGCAAAAACATGGGATGGGATCATTAAGCATAAAGTATCATGTGATGGTGCCTTGCTCTTAAAGAGCTTTGCATTAGGGTGGCTTGCAAGAATATTAGCTTGCAACAATATAACTTGTACTAGTCTAGCTTGCATTGATAAAAGCTTGCAATCATATAACTTGCACTAATATAGCTTGCCTTGATTGGTGAGGTGATCAAAATTCTCTTCTTCTTCCTCTTGGTAGAAAAACTCGTCCTCTTGATAGTCTCCGGTACTAGCGTCTATAAACGAACACGAGGATACAATCACCAAACAATACTTAAGTGCTAGACTAATCACACAAATGGTTCACACAAACTATTCTAGCATCACCACATTATTAACATGTTGGTTGACTTGGTTTTCTTTTAAAGAAAAAATAATTTCCTCTCATTACCAATATCAATTTAAGGTCTCTATTTCATTCTTTGAGAAATAATTTCCTCTTATTGAAATATTTATTAGTGTTTCCATTTATTTATTCCTGGGGATTAATTTCCTCTCATTGAAATATTTATTAGTGTTTCTATTTATCTATTCTGGGGTATTTATTTCCTCTCATTGAACCTGGTTAAGATTTAATCTCCTCTATTGACAAGGTACGATCTCATGTTGACCCAGGTCAACACTTCACACTTATCTTTTGAGAAATATGGCTTAAATGAGGGAATACACCTCATACAATTTAATACTATATTACTAATGAGTTAATATCATCAATTCATACAACATGAGGTTTATTAGATTAAGGTCATTACCTTATGTTGAAGTTACTTGAGACAAAGATTTAAATGAGACCAATACATCTCATATGATTTAATAAGTAGTTTGGAACATTATAAATACTACTGTAAAAATAATTTAATATATTCAAAATAAGAACCTATGGTTCATGAAGACTATGGTCATCACCTTATGCAATTTAAATTCTACCTTGATTTAAGGTCCTTAAGTAAGCAAGTATGAGACCATGCAACAAGGTCATCGCATTACTTTATAACACTTGGGAATGTGATTTAAATGAGCTGTTACACCTCATAGATTTAAATTCCTAAAATTTGAAATAGTTGAAATGGACTAGTATTGACTACATAGCCAATATTTTGCTTCTAGCCCATGATCATGTACATAACCCATATCATGTTTTTACATATTAAATTAGAGTTTGTGAGATGTGAATTATGAGAGGTGGAATCACCTCAAAATTCAATGTGGTTGATTTTCTAGATTTATTTGAATACTGAAAAGTATCTGACTTGATATTTTTGCTATTCAAATTCTACACAAGTTATGAGGTTGAAACCAGTGGGGTTAGCTAGATAATTTCATAAGGATTCTGGAACATTTTAAATCACTCAATTTGGGTTTGTAGATTTGAAACTATTAAATTTATAGCAAAGCATCAGTATTGAATTTGGCTAAATTGAATAATTCGTTTTTGAATTAAATGGGCTAGGCGGGAAAGCAGATGGGCCGAAAGGTTTAAACGCTGAAAGGGCCAGCCCAGTAACGTTTCACACGCCACGGGCCAACTGACAAGGGGGTCCCACTAGTCAGTGATACTTAAACGCCGAAGCGGTACCTGCGAATAGGAGCCGCTGGATCAGAAGGAGATCGGACGGTGTAGCTGCGTCGTCGTCGTCGACGAGAAGCAGACGCGGGCACGGCGGGGGTAGGGGTCGACGGCGTGCTGGAGCTCCCGACGAGCGGCGCTGGTGCTAGGCGACGTTGTCGACGATGGGGAGTCGGCTGGTACCGGTGGCGTCGCTTGGGAGGCCTCAATCGCCGGCGGCTTCTGCTACGGGCTCGGCGATCGACGGTGCAATTGGGGCTGGCTGGGCTAATCGAGGTGGAGCAGGGGGAGGAGGTCGAGAAGAAGGAGGGGAGCAGAAATGGTGTGGAGAAGGAAGGGCGAGGAGGTCTCTATTTATAGTGGCGCGTGTGCTGCAAGGGTGCCGTGGAGGTCGTCGACGGCAATGGCGCTCCAGGGCGGTGACGGGGCAAGTGATGGGCGTGTCGTGTAGGCGACTGCTAGGCGGTGCTAGAGCGCTTGATGGCATTGCTAGGGGAGGACGAGAGCGTGCGGCATCATTGCCGTCCTTGCGGTACCGGCGCGGCAGAGGTTGGATGATATCTTCGTCTACGGCGCAGGCGACGGCCAATGGCGGTGTCCGGCGGTGTCCTGGTGCGGTGTGGAGGGTGCATGCACAAGGAGAGAGGAAGAGGAGCACGACAGCGACCAGGCGACGCGGTGTACTGGCGCGTCCAGGACGGTGTCCATGCGCGCTCTGGCGCGCCATGACCGGCATGGGCGCGTCTGGGCGTGCGGCGTTCTGGCCAATGCCGTGCCTTGGCGAGCCCGGGCCGTGCATGGTGATGATCCTCGTCGCCAGGGGAGTGTACTGGACATGATGAGAGGGGCAGGAGAGGACCATGGCGATCGAGTGTTGGTGAGGTGTGCATGGTACACGGCATGGATGCAATGGTGGGCATTTCTCCATTTTCTTCAAGGCTGCAGTACAGGGGATGATGTAGAGGAGGTACAGGAGTATTCATGATCAATGATCATGAGGGTTTACGCAAAGGACCAGAGGTTAAAAGGGTGTGTGTCAATCTGAAATTCATGCCTGCCAAGTGTTTGTGAAAATGGCCGCAAGAGAATTTTGGTTGAATTTTGGAAATCTGTTTGGTGGATCTTAATCATATATTCAGAGAGGTAGAATGGTGGTGGTGGTTTGCAAAGATTCAAAATGGGGGTTGATCTTCTCCCTATTTCAAAGTCTCCACTTGTCTCCTCTATTCTGGTCAAACTAGGCAGAGTCAACAATGGTGGTCAACATCAAAGTCGTTCACCTTGACATGGTCTTGGATGAGGTGGCAAGGGTTAACGAAGTTTAGTTTAAGAAAAGTCAAAACCAGGGGTGCAAAGTGGGGAAGATTTTATAAAAGGGCCAAATGACCATTATCACATGTATGTTGGTTTTGCAAATTTTCCCTTGATTTGATTCTGATTTCTTTGATGCATTTGTGTTTGTTTTTGATATACAAAGGTTTTACAAGCAAAGGATCAAGCTATGGTGGCCTTGGTTGAAGATTTGCAAAATGGGCTGAAGTGTATGTGAGGGAAAAATGGGATTTTTTCACTATTTGATTTCTCTCTATTTGATTTGATTTTTCTTTACTCCAAAGTGATTCTTATTGGTTTAGAAACAATTTCAAACAATTGAAACCATTCACAAAGGTCTAGCTCAAAGAATTGCAAAAATGGCCATAACACATGAGAGATGATATTCTTATTTTTCTTATTTTCCTCTTTCATTTATCTTGTATTACTTGGGCATGGGTTAGGGTCCAATTAGTGTGAGATTAGGTTTAGAGAGGGTTTCACACCATTTGGTCAAGACATAATTGCTTAGGTCAAGGTTTGGGTAAATTAGTGATGTGCCACATATGCCTCTATGCATATGTTGCATTTGATTTTTAATTTGACTTGGCTTGACCCAATTGATGTTGTTGAGTGTTGAAATGGTATAGAGGGGTGATCCAACCATTCACCACAAGTCTTAGGGTCAAGATCCTTAAATTCCCAAATTTGCCTTTTACTCACATATGCCTCTATGGCATTTTTAGTTTCTTTTTTTATAATCTTTGGTTTCAACTTGGATTTGGTTTGATAAGCACTAGGTAAGGTTTATGAAGGTTTTCCAATCTTCTAAACAAAGTAGAAAGGTTTAGGGTAATGTTTCACAAGAATAGCCATAGGCTCATATGCCCTTTTCTTATTTAACTTCAATTCTTTTTATTTACTTTCTATTGGATGGTGATAAGAGGGGTGAGGTTTAAGGTTTAATAGGGTCTAACAATGGTTCACCACTATTGAGAAAAGTAAGAAGGGTATTAGTCAAGATTTGCATACTAGGCTATATGCCCACATATGTCCTTTTTATTTATTTTAGTTTTCTTCTTGTTTGACCTATTGGGTTCTGAGAAGATGAGAATTTAGGGTTTTGGAATTATGTTTAATGCAATAAACAAACAATCATGGCAATAACCCAAGTATTAGTCAAGGTCACTATGTGTCAAAACTAAATTTAATAAAAGTTTTTGTTGGTTCCAAAATTTGGGAATTGGAAAAATTCATTTTCTTTATTTTGAAATTTTTGGGATGTTACAAACCCTTCCCCCTTAAACAAATCTCGTCCCGAGATTTTTAGAAAAGTTGGGTTTCCTAAGAGAGATTGAGCAGTGTGATTAACCGGAAAACATACTTGGCATGGTCTGGGGTGCTTCCTGGGCTTCAGTGGCGTTCATGTGGTAAAAGCGGCCGTTGTGGTTGTTCTGGTTCTTTTTAGCGGCGAAGCGACGTTGTTGCTGGGCAGGTGCAGCAGTATTGGGGGTAGTTTTGGCAAGTTGCTTGGGACACTCATTTGAGTAGTGGCCTACAGTGCCACATTTATAGCAGGTGATTGTTGCCTTGTCCTTGGGGGTGATGGGGGTAACATTGCTTCCAGTCCTCGGGACAGGGTTGGTGCTATTATTGTTCCCATTGGGGTGGGGGTTGTTGTGGTTGGGGTTGCCTCCGGGCTTAGGGGGTCCTCCCTTGTTATTGGTGTAGTTGGGGCGATAAGTCTGAGCAGTTGGCTTGTTGTGTCTTGGGTTAAATCCTCGAGTTGAGTTGTTGCGGTACTTGTGTGTATGGTGGGGTCCACTCTGGTTCATCATCCTGCGCTTGCGGTTTTCATTGGCCTGATGCAGCTTTCCTTCCATCTGTATGGCGGAGTCTACGAGGGCTTCTAGGTTAGCGAATGGAATGTTCACTAACACTGTTTGCATTTCATCATGCAGTCCATTCGAAATCTTTCCTTCCTCTTCTCGTTAGTGTCGGTCTCATCCGGGGTACCTTGACAGTGAGGAACTGTCGCGGTATTCCACCACGGACATTCTTCCTTGAGTTCGCGAAACTCGTCTCTCATTTTCTTGATCAGTCCTTGGGGTACATGGTATTTGCTGAACTTCAACTTGAAATCTGCCCAATTCATTATTTGTCCATCATTCATGGCACGTGCACTTGTCCACCAGGCTCTGGCAGGTCCTGACAGGTAGTGGGTGGCGAACGTGCTTTTTCTGCGGCTTCAACTCCTGCAACTTCTAGGTTGTTCTCCATTGTTTGGAGCCATCGGCGTCAAGTGGCTCTTCTCTTGCTGAACATTGGTGGGTTGGTGTTCTGAAAGTTCCTCAGTTTTGACCCAGGGTGGTTGTGGTTTCCATGGCCTTGATTGTTCTGAGCTATCTGTTGCAGTGCAGCAATGTTGGCTTGTCGTTCAGCTCTCTCGGCTTCGCGGTCTTCCATCATCATCTGCAACATTTGCATCGTTGCATCCTGTTTGGTGCTGCGGGTTCGTGGGGCCATCTGAAGATTGAGATAGATGATAAGATAAGAGGGAATTTTCTATGGCTTGCTTTGGGTTAAGTGTAAATGCTTTAAGAACTTGGATTCTTTTTGATGATGAAAATAACACACATTCATTTATTCTTTCAGCATATATTACAATCTAACACACCACACTAATGGTTTTTAAGAACCATTCTTCTCCAGTTACGATACAACGGGCGGGGGTACCACTCACACCTACACAAGTGACTAGTGCAACTACTCCTCATCATCTTCATCCATATCGATGGGAATGATCCCATCCTCTCCGGACTCCAGAAACTCGTAGTCCTCCTCATCAGTGAACTCATCCTCCTCAAAGTCGTTGTCGTCACTCAGGAAGTCCTCGCCTCCCTGGATGTCTTCTCCATCCTCCTCCATCTCCTTCAGCTGGTCTTCTTGGGCCTTGACAGTGGTCTCCAAGGTGAGTATCTTTGCGCGGAGGCGCGCAATGGTAGCGTCTCTCTTGACGCGCTGCAGGCGGAGTGACTTGCGATCCTGGGCTAGCAGCCTGATGGCATCGGCATGGTGAGCCAAGGCCATACGAGTACGGTTGGCGTGGACACGCGCATTGTCCAGATCCTTCCGGGTCTCGTGAAGCATGAAATCCAAATGCTCCACATGATGCTTGAGCACTGGGTGCGAAGAGAGTGCCATGGGCTCTCCAATGGTGCCATGCCTCGCAAAGTGAGCGAAGCGAGTACCCTGGAGTGCAGCGATGTTCTGTCCGCACACACGAGCAAGTGCCTCCTGAAGGGCACGAGCAAGTCCGTCCATCCAGTTGCTTGCCTTGATGGAGAAGAGGATCCTCTCAGAAGTCGGAGGCTCCATCTTGCCCCTCAAGTCAGCGGTAATCATCCACTGCGGTTCCCCTCCGGGCTGGTTGTGGATCCGGACTCCGTGAAACTCGGGGTGCGGGCGTCCGAGCTCCTCAGACACCAAGTCCAAGTCTCTCTCGAAAACCAAACCTCCACCATTTCCCAGCTGGTAAAACTTGGGGTAGGCTCCCTCCATCTGAAAGTGAATTGGATAAGTAAGTTAGAGATGAACAAGTGTGGCAAAATTTTATGTAGATTTACAAGGTAGAGCATGACTTAGCCTTTTTAAAAAGTTCTCAAAGAGAAGAAAGTGAGTAAGTTTTTCAAAAGTATCCACTTCATTTGTTTTTGAAACTAAATTTTTCAGAACGTCCATTCTAACTAGGGTCTCCTAAGGTCAAACAATGGCTCTGATACCAACTTGTCAACACCCGGATTTTAAGTCCAGATGCCTATTATGCCCTTCACTGCAATCCCAGGAATATTGTTGTTGCGAGACATAATAGTTGAATATCCTAGAGTCATCATTTATTACAACACGTAATCGTCTTACACAGTTAGATCACATGATCCTAGATTACAATAGTAGTTGATCTATGGATCAACGAACATCACAAATAGCGGAAGCGAAGTAGTAGCGGATTATCTAATCCACATGCCAACGCTTGACGTCAGGAGCGGTCCTAGTTGTCGTAGATGTCTTGTTGTCCATCTTCCTCGTACTGTTGTTCTCCTTCATAGTCTGGCCATTTGAATAGCCAGGGACAAAGCCATGAGTACTTCAAAGTACTCGCAAACTACTTCTAGTGTAAACACTATCAAGTTTTGGTAAGAGGGTGCTAAGCTCTAGGTTTATTTGCATAAAGCCAAGTTTATTTCATAAACATTTAGTAAATATGCTTGAATCTCTAGACTAACTCAAGTGGGGACATTAGTGTCATTCCCACAACTCTGTTAGGATTCAATTCAAAGTCACTATTCACCATTCAAATTTAAGTCACGGTCACATGTCACATTTTTGGAAATGTTCTGATGACGGAACAATATGGCCTTTCCAACCGTCCATAACCGTGGACGTGGCTATTCGAATAGATCTACACTCTGCAGAGGTCGTACACTTGTGCCACAACATTTGCAATAATCCGTCAGGGTTAACTGGCCCTGATTTATCACACTCCGTGTGCGGACTACCAACCATAACCTTTCACTTACATACTCTAGTATAGGCACCTCTCCCCATGAGCTTGGCCTCCCAGTGAAGACAAACCGTCAGCCTGGGAACTGCACAGGGCTTGGGCCGGACATTCACCTCATTTCACGTCAATTCATATCAATTCACTTTCAACGGAGGCAGCCTCGGCATAACCCCTATGACGCTTGTTTAGAGGGAACCCATACTAGAGCACATAAATTTCTAGTTAAGCCCCTACCCATAATCAGGTATTGTGGGGGTACTTGCAAAATTGGAATGGTATCGCATCCGAACCCAACCATCAGTTTTCGTAAAACTTCACCAAGTCAATCACCAGTCATATTCACCTTCAAAATCTTTCAATAGAATGATTCATCATTCCAAGGTTTTCAAAGTTATTTCATTTCACATTTGTTCCCATCTAGAGTAGTCAATTTTACTTATTTAGCAATAGCAACTAATCATGAGGGGTGCTATCTAGCTTTCTTTGCTTAGGCTAGAGTTGATGCTCTTGATCTATTCTAGACCAAGTGAATCATGAATCAAAAAGTAGATTTTGAAATACAATGAGTAAAATAATAGTAAGGCAAAAACATGGGATGGGATCATTAAGCATAAAGTATCATGTGATGGTGCCTTGCTCTTAAAGAGCTTTGCATTAGGGTGGCTTGCAAGAATATTAGCTTGCAACAATATAACTTGTACTAGACTAGCTTGCATTGGTAAAAGCTTGCAATCATATAACTTGCACTAATATAGCTTGCCTTGATTGGTGAGGTGATCAAAATTCTCTTCTTCTTCCTCTTGGTAGAAAAACTCCTCCTCTTGATAGTCTCCGGTACTAGCGTCTATAAACGAACACGAGGATACAATCACCAAACAATACTTAAGTGCTAGACTAATCACACAAATGGTTCACACAAACTATTCTAGCATCACCACATTATTAACATGTTGGTTGACTTGGTTTTCTTTTAAAGAAAAAATAGTTTCCTCTCATTACCAATATTAATTTAAGGTCTCTATTTCATTCTTTGAGAAATAATTTCCTCTTATTGAAATATTTATTAGTGTTTCCATTTATTTATTCTTGGGAATTAATTTCATCTCATTGAAATATTTATTAGTGTTTCTATTTATCTATTCTGGGGTATTTATTTCCTCTCATTGAACCTGGTTAAGATTTAATCTCCTCTATTGACAAGGTATGATCTCATGTTGACCCAGGTCAACACTTCACACTTATCTTTTGAGAAATATGGCTTAAATGAGGGAATACACCTCATACAATTTAATACTATATTACTAATGAGTTAATATCATCAATTCATACAACATGAGGTTTATTAGATTAAGGTCATTACCTTATGTTGAAGTTACTTGAGACAAAGATTTAAATGAGACCAATACATCTCATATGATTTAATAAGTAGTTTGGAAAAATTTAAATACTACTGTAAAAGTAATTTAATATATTCAAAATAAGAACCTATGGTTCATGAAGACTATGGTCATCACCTTATTCAATTTAAATTCTACCTTGATTTAAGGTCCTTAAGTAAGCAAGTATGAGACCATGCAACAAGGTCATCACATTACTTTATAACACTTGGGAATGTGATTTAAATGAGGTGTTACACCTCATAGATTTAAATTCCTAAAATTTGAAATAGTTGAAATGGGCTAGTATTGACTACATAGCCAATATTTTGCTTCTATCCCATGATCATGTACAGAACCCATATCATATTTTTACGTATTAAATTAGAGTTTGTGAGATGTGAATTATGAGAGGTGGAATCACCTCAAAATTCAATGTGGTTGATTTTCTAGATTTATTTGAATACTGAAAAGTATCTGACTTGATATTTTTGCTATTCAAATTCTACACAAGTTATGAAGTTGTAACCAGTGGGGTTAGCTAGATAATTTCATAAAGATTCTGGAACATTTTAAATCACTCAATTTGGGTTTGTAGATTTGAAACTATTAAATTTATAGCAAAGCATCAGTATTGAATTTGGCTAAATTGAATAATTCGTTTTTGAATTAAATGGGCTAGGCGGGAAAGCAGATGGGCCGAAAGGTTTAAACGCTGAAAGGGCCAGCCCAGTAACGTTTCACACGCCACGGGCCAACTGACAAGGGGTCCCACTAGTCGTGATACTTAAACGCCGAAGCGGTACTGCGAATAGGAGCCGCTGGATCGAAGGAGATCGGATGGTGTAGCTGCGTCGTCGTCGTCGACGAGAAGCGACACGGGCACGGCGGGGGTAGGGGTCGACGGCGTCTTGGAGCTCCGGCGGCGCGGTGCTAGGCAACGTTGTCGACGATGGGGAGTCGGCGGTGCCGGTGGCGTCGCTTGGGGAGGCCTCAATCGCCGGCGGCTTCTGCTACGGGCTCTGGCGATCGACGGTGCAATTGGGGCTGGCTAGGGCCTAATCGAGGTGGAGCAGGGGTTGAGGAGGTCGAGAAGAAGGAGGGGAGCAGAAATGGTGTGGAGAAGGAAGGGCGAGGAGGTCTCTATTTATAGTGGCGCGTGTGCTGCAAGGGTGCCGTGGAGGTCGTCGACGGCAATGGCGCTCCAGGGCGGTGACGGGGCAAGTGATGGGCGTGTCGTGTAGCGGCGCTAGGCGGTGCTAGAGCGCTTGATGGCATTGCTAGGGGAGGACGAGAGCGTGCGGCATCATTGCCGTCCTTGCGGTACCGGCGCGGCAGAGGTTGGATGATATCTTCGTCTACGGCGCAGGCGACGGCCAATGGCGGTGTCCGGCGGTGTCCTGGTGCGGTGTGGAGGGTGCATGCACAAGGAGAGAGGAAGAGGAGCACGACAGCGACCAAGCGACGAGGTGTACTGGCGCGTCCAGGACGGTGTCCATGCGCGCTGGCGCGCCATGACCGGCATGGGCGCGTCTGGGCGTGCGGCGTTCTGGCCAATGTCGTGCCTTGGCGAGCTCGGGCCGTGCATGGTGATGATCGTCATCGCCAGGGGAGTGTACTGGACATGATGAGAGGGGCAGGAGAGGACCATGGCGATCGAGTGTTGGTGAGGTGTGCATGGTACACGACATGGATGCAATGGTGGGCATTTCTCCATTTTCTTCAAGGCTGCAGTACAGGGGATGATGTAGAGGAGGTACATGAGCATTCATGATCAATGATCATGAGGGTTTATGCAAAGGACCAGAGGTTAAAAGGGTGTGTGTCAATCTGAAATTCATGTCTGCCAATTGTTTGTGAAAATGGCCGCAAGAGAATTTTGGTTGAATTTTGGAAATCTTTTTGGTGGATCTTAATCATATATTCAGAGAGGTAGAATGGTGGTGGTGGTGGTCAATTTGGTGGTGGTTTGCAAAGATTCAAAATGGGGGTTGATCTTCTCCCTATTTCAAAGTCTCCACTTGTCTCCTCTATTCTGGTCAAACTAGGCAGAGTCAACAATGGTGGTCAACATCAAAGTGGTTCACCTTGACATGGTCTTGGATAAGGTGGCAAGGTTTAACCAAGTTTAGTTTAAGAAAAGTCAAAACCATGGGTGCAAAGTGGGGAAGATTTTATAAAAGGGCCAAATGACCATTATCACATGTATGTTGGTTTTGCAAATTCCCTTGATTTGATTCTGGTTTCTTTGATGCATTTGTGTTTTTTTTTATATACAAAGGTTTTACAAGCAAATGATCAAGCTATGGTGGCCTTGGTTGAGAATTTGCAAAATGGGCTAAAGTGTATGTGAGGGAAAAATGGGATTTTTTCACTATTTGATTTCTCTCTATTTGATTTGATTTTTCTTTACTCCAAAGTGATTCTTATTGGTTTAGAAACAATTTCAAACCATTGAAACCATTCACAAAGGTCTAGCTCAAAGAATTGCAAAAATGGCCATAACACATGAGAGATGATATTCTTATTTTTCCTATTTTCCTCTTTCATTTATCTTGTATTACTTAGGCATGGGTTAGGGTCCAATTAGTGTGAGATTAGGTTTAGAGAGGGTTTCACACCATTTGGTCAAGACATAATTGCTTAGGTCATGGTTTGGGTAAATTAGTGATGTGCCATATATGCCTCTATGCATATGTTGCATTTGATTTTTAGTTTGACTTGGCTTGACCCAATTGATGTTGTTGAGTGTTGAAATGGTATAGAGGGGTGATCCAACCATTCACCACAAGTCTTAGGGTCAAGATCCTTAAATTCCCAAATTTGCCTTTTACTCACATATGCCTCTATCGCATTTTTAGTTTCTTTTTTATAATCTTTGGTTTCAACTTGGATTTGGTTTGATAAGCACTAGGTAAGGTTTATGAAGGTTTTCCAATCTTCTAAACAAAGTAGAAAGGTTTAGGGTAAAGTTTCACAAGAATAGCCATAGGCTCATATGCCCATTTTCTTATTTAATTTCAATTCTTTTTATTTACTTTCTATTGGATGGTGATAAGAGGGGTGAGGTTTAAGGTTTAATGGGGTCTAACAATGGTTCACCACTATTGAGAAAAGTAAGAAGGGTTTAGTCAAGATTTGCATACTAGGCTATATGCCCACATATGTCCTTTTTATGTATTTTAGTTTTCTTCTTGTTTGACCTATTGGGTTCTGAGAAGATGAGAATTTAGGGTTTTGGAATTATGTTTAATGCAATAAACAAACAATCATGGCAATAACCCAAGTATTAGTCAAGGTCACTATGTGTCAAAACTAAATTTAATAAAAGTTTTTGTTGGTTCCAAAATTTGGGAATTGGAAAAATTCATTTTCTTTATTTTGAAATTTTTGGGATGTTACAGCTTTAATAGATGGGTTAATTAGATAGATGCCATTGCAATTTCCCAGCTATTTGATAAACACCACTACAATTTTTGTCTTTTGAAAAACGCCACTACAATTCTCTGTACATTCTATAGACTCCATTATGTCTATTTAATCACGCATACTGACCAAAATATACTTGTATTTTGTCCAAAATACGTATACGATGGGGCCCATTCACTTTAGCTTGACGCTGGGACATGACGACAAGCTCCACCCGAAACAAAAATGAAGATTCGCATGTCGCTCCTGTGTATCGTGGTCAGTCCAGACCAGAACTCTACAACAACGGTGGCGGAAGAGCCTCGCGCCGGTGCAAGACGGCTATCCTAGGGGCGGGTAGCCAGCTCCTCCCATAATTGACTGTACTTTTTGTCTGTTCTTGATAGGTGTAACGGGAGCTTGCTCAACCGATTTGAGTTTCCTTATCTCATATTGCTAGTTTCAAGCTAGCCAAATAACGTAGATGTCTAGGACAAAAAAATGATGTTGATGCTGGCCGATAATCCAAATATGATTTAGCTGACCAAATTGATAATCTGATTTAGCTGACCAAATTTGACTATGATAACATGTATGAGATGTTGAACTTAGATCTTCAACGTACGTATTTAAGACTTCATATTATTTTATTCAATTTTATTCTGTTAAAATTTTATCGCATTTTTTTAATTTTATTGTTACCTTCCTATGCTGTTTCAGGTGCGGCCCACCATGTATACCTATCTACGCTAGAAATACAAGTGTATATTAGCCGGAATAAGTGTTTAAATGGACGTAATGGCGTTTACAAAATGCATATAAAATTTTAGTGGCATTTTTCAAAAGACGAAACTTATAATGGCGTTTCTCAAATAGCCGAAAATTGGAGTGGCGTCTATCTAATTAACCCTAGATAGATGAGACACACAGATTCATCACATAGTTGTTACTACCGATTACATCTAGCCTGGTAGATCCATAGAGCTTTAACAGAGGAAGGGATTTTGGTATCGAGCCCGACTAACCTTATCTTACAAGAATCAAAAAACAATAAGAATGGAACTGTGAATACATCGAATATAAATGTGAATACAACAGGAGGGTGTCAAATTATCACATGTTCCACGTTTCAAAATAAGTGTCACAACTTGTTATAGATACAGATGTTGGTACACATTAAAATACGTCTAGATACATCTATATTGCCTAGAAGAATGAATTTAGTATTTTAGTATGTGACGATTTTTTCCTCGTGGTTCCCAAACTGAGGGAGGTGGTCACTGAATTTACTAACTGGGGCTGCCAACCGGAGGAAGCTTCGGAAATCCAAGAAAGGAACCAAACTGAACTCCTTTTCCGCTCAACACTTTGCGGGCACCTTCTTCTACAGCTAGCGTTGCGATCTTGCCCATCTGGGTCTCCTCTAGATTAAATCCAAGGAAAGGAGTACACGACAAGGCTAGCTGCGGACGAAAGCTCAGCTCAGCTCATGCTGCTCCATCATTCGAGCCCACGACCATGAAAGATGCGAGAGGAATCAATCAGGCATTGATTAGATTTGACAACGGCGTTAGCTTCTCTTCTTCGCAAAAGAATTCCTTCGGTATAGGCGTCGGTCAGGGAAACTCCCGTCTATCTCTTTCTGTATTCGAAGTGTGCAAGCAAAAGCTGTGGATTGATTGCTTGTAGATCGAGCACCGAGACATGTCTGTGAATGCGAGTCCTGTTCAAGTAAGCTGCGCGTACAGTGTACCGTACCGTCAACTGGCAGCGGATCACGACGTTGATTTGGACCTTCCGACGACGGGGATTTGCAGCAGTAGCAGTCGTGGTTGGTTGCTAGATCTAGGCACAATAAACACCAAACGGCATGTTGTGTGCAAAACATCCATGTGCAACTATCGAGTTTTTGGCGAGGCCACAGCCCAGGGCCACTGATTCAGTAGCGACTTGTGACTTCGCAAGTGGCGCTGCATATTCTCGAGCTGGTCGGTCGCCGGGCGCGGGCACGAGACGCCGCACCGACACCGCTGTGTCTGATCAACAACCAACAACGCTGCCAAGGCCAGTAGGCCATGCGCATACGCATCGGCGCAGACACAAGCTGCAAAATTCTCATGGGACGATCGATCTGACACTTCGATATCTTTACAAAATGCGGTGCATAAGGGTCTTTCCCAGCGCGCGCTATAGCCAATTTCCCAACTCTAGCATCAGTTTGACTGTTTGACCAAAATTTGGCTTGGCCCAATACGCAACTCATACAGTCTTCCAACGCCACAGCAAATTTTAGAAATAGACCGAGCAAAAACCCATAAAATGGAACCTGCTAAAATTTAGCAAGTTTAAGAACATCTTAACTATTTCTGCAAAAAAGGGAACATCTTGTTAGCATAAACCTTGCGCGTTTTTAGGCGTTATTTTACTAAGTTTAGACAGTTAGTTCAGTAACTTCGGTTAGCAGGGCAGTGTGGTCATAGCTAGTTAAGCTCCTGCCTAGCATAACAACCTGAAGAGAGTGGCCTGCCGAATAGCGTTCGTCAATAGCACGGTATTCGCGTGTAATCCGGGTTCCTTTATGTAAAAACTCTTCTTAATTAATAGATTAGGGCAAAGCTTTTGCCCTCGTCTCAAAAAAACAATAGCACGGTATTCCAAGACCTTCACGATATTTAGGCCTGCACACCTGTCATTTACTTCATCATCGTGCTTAAAGCGTCAATGGAGGTATTTTTGAAGATTGATAGCATTTGAAGGGCATTTCTTTGAACAATGTGAGATGGGCTCCGCAAAAAAATGTAAAATAAATTGGCAACAGGTGTGCAAGCCTAAATATCATGAAGGTCTTGGAATACTCAAATTCGCAAAGTTTCCCTCGGCCCTTTGGTTGAGATAGTTATGGAACAAATAGGCGAACAATTCCAAACCTTGGACCGAGCTTGGGAACCATTTCACTTCAAATGAACATGACATCTTTGCGGTGGCCACGTCGGTCTTAGCTGAAAATGGCAAGATTGCCCTTTTTGGGGAATCGTCTTAGCTACGCAATGCGCCCAAAGGATATTGCTCCCTTTTTTTGAGATTGCAAAGAAGAGAAAATGTTCCGCACGACTATCTTTCGAGAATATTTTTGCGTCTCCCAACTAAATATTAAAGATGGCCTATCTGTCGAGCATATTGTCAAATTATCTAAACTTCGGTAGATGCTTTAATATGTTCACATCGACCACGAAACCCTCGATATGATTGTTTGGTATTTGGCAAGGATGGGTGCCACTTGGCTACTTCGGCTTACAACATGCAATTCTCGGCCCTCACTTCCTCTCCGATGCCTTCTATGGTACAATACCCTTCACTACAACCCCCTCCCTACCAGACGGAATTTTGGACGACATAAGCCGTAATCGCCTGCAAAAGTTCTTTTGCCAGCAGATGGACATTCCCGGGGCAAGCAAAGAGGGATGCGGAAAACGAAGTAGGTGTCGAACTCCCTAACGGCCAACACAATCTCCTCAAACAACTTTCGGTTCATCTTGAAACGACACCGAAATACCACATCGTTGTGCAGTGGATCATCGGCAAAGTAGTCATTGTACAACATGCAGTAGCCCTCCAGCCTCTGCCTCGGCTTGCTATTGCGCTGCTCTCGAACCTGCACGCATCGGCTTCAAATCCCGGACAAACATGCCTAGGAGACAAGAGAGGATCTTCATATGCTCCTCGTCATCGGCGGCAGCGGCAGTAACATCGGCCTCTTTCTCCAGCAGAGTGGAAACCATCTCCTCGTCTTCCTAGTGCATGTCCAGGCAAATTGCTGAACATCGAGGAAGACAGCCGCGAAGGGAACCCTGAACTGTTGGTTGTCTCCACAAGGCGAATCACGGCCTGGTGGGCAACAAGGTAGGTCGGTGGTGGTGTGGGGTGGCGGGCTGGCCTTTCCAATGGTCAGAAATAGCGGAGGCGAAGAGGGGTGATGCCGGCGGTGATCTTTTGAGGTAGGCGTGGAAAGGGCAAAATGGGGGATTTTTCCCTCCGCTGTCGCCTACAATATTAGCCCATGAGTTTTTCAGCTCTATTCTGCGTCCCCAGTAGCCCCCCGTAGGTTGGGTGTTGTGTGTGAGCGCCGGACGGAATTGCCAAAAATGGCTTTGAGAGGGGGACTCGAAAAAAAAAAATTGTCTGATGCCCGAAACCGTTGGGAGGAGGAGGGGTCTTTGTAGAGGGCCAGTGAAGATATTTTGAACCATGAAATCATCAGGTCGTCGGCACAGTACACTCAACGTGGTACCACGTTACTTTCATAATCGAAGCAGGTCTAGCCGGTACGACGCGCTTGGCCGGGCGCGGTCGAGCAGTGAACTGCCGTACGCAATGCGGTCAGCTCCGGTCGAGGCGCATCGGAATGCTGGAACTGGCTCCTCTAACGGCTTGAAGGCAAGTTAGACTCTGACTTTGCTTCTTCCTCCCAGCTGATTCTTTCCAAAAAAAAAAACGAAAAAAGAAAAGGAAACCGCCCCGTGACTTCCTCAGCGCCTGTGACTCCATCAACGCGGAATCCCCATGAACGCCTCCGCCCGGCTCGCTGTCGTGCGCCGCCGGTTGTCAGTGCCGCCCGGCTCGCTGTCGTCCGCCGCCGCTTGTCAGTGCCGCCCGGCTCGCTGTCGTCCGCCGCCGCTTGTCAGTGCTGCCGGTCGTCCTCCACTGGCTCGCCGTTGACTCGCCGCGCTGGCGTCCGCGCCGTCGTCGGCGGCGGCGACGGAAAATTTCCCAGGCCGCTGCCTAGCTGCCATCCGCGCCGTCGTCGGCGGCGGCGACGGAAAATTTCCCAGGCCGCTGCCCAGCTGCCATCCGCGCCGTCCAGCGCCCCTTCGTCGAGCTCGTCGCTTACAGGTAGCATTATCACCACCGCTCCGCACCTCCTCATCCTGTTCTGAAATTTGGGAACTGTGATCCAATTCATTCAAAATTGTATATTGTGAAGACCCCCAATCAGTTTAGAACTTTAGATATCAATTGCATCTCTATTAACTCCACGATATTGATAGGAACAACAAAAAGATGACACAAGTTCACTTGCCTACTACCACCAAGCTCATATTCAGAATATGACTCTGAATATTTTAGCTGTAGAAGAACATGCAAAAGGATGACACAAGTTCACTAGCCTACTACCAAGCTCATATTCAGAATATAATTCAGAATTTTTGAGCTGTAGAAAACATCCAAAAGGATACACAAGTTCAGTAACCTACTACCAAGCTCATAATCGGAATATATCATCACCAAAAGTCTTCAGCCATAACAGGAGTTGTCAAAAGATTAGTGAAACTTCCCATGAACTCATATTGATCAGAGCCTGGTTCATTTGGAGCAACCATACAGCCGGTTCTTATTTCAGCTCTCTCTCTCTTAGTTAGACTATCCCTTTTATCAGCCGCTTTTTTACCCTCTTTGAAACAAACGAATTTGCATCCAGTCACAACCCCATCAATTTTGCTTGTATTTGTGTATCTCCTTCTTACACTGAATCCCATCCTTCCTCCATAATATTCCCAAAAGTCCCATGCCTCTGCCACGGTATGGAACTTCATCCAAAGTTGAGGTTTCCATCTAGGTATTCCTTCCTCCCTATTAAATAAACAAGTAAATAATAAATTAGAAACAGAGGGTTGTTGAGATTTTGGTTTTCAGCATGGAAAATAGTTTACTTAAACAGATATAAAAGGGCATGCAAAATTTGACAGAGAAAAGTAATCAAAATTAACTTACTTGTTTGGATCTTGGTTCTCCATCAATCCCCAGAACTAATTCTTGATGTATTCTCCAGGATATGCCTTTGTGTGGAAAAGAGAGGAAAGAACAGAGAAAGTACGCAGCTGAGCAGAAGAGAAAAAGTGGAGAGAAGAGCAGTCTATTTTGGCGCGCACATGTGCCCAGACGGGAGCTTTTTCCCTCCAAAAAGTAGGTGGGCTGGAGAGTGGAGTGGAGTGGAGGCTGGAGTTTTACTTTTCTTTTTTCCTTTTCTTTTGGAGAGAATCAACCGGGAGGAAGAAGCAAAGTCAGAGTCTGACTTGCCTTCAAGCCGTTAGAGGAGCCAGTTCCCGGAATGCTGGCCTTCACAGGACAGGCAACGGCTGCCTCTAGCGCAGGGTGGTTTTATTCGTATCTGCATGGACAGCCGCATCAATATTACCGCAGCCGCAGCCGGTGTGCATGTGAGTTGCTGGAGAAGACTCCAGCGTCCGTGCGTGCGTACGAGCCCCCGGTCGCATCACGCGTCACCTCGCGTAGACAACGCAGCAAAAAACTCGGCATTCCCAGACGTCTCGATTGAGTTTGATTGATGGACCAACGGAATGGATGGTCTATAGTGAACTGGAGAGGATCGACGGTGCCTGTTGCGCGCGATCCGTGACGCAGCTAGCATTCTCTTCCACCTGTGCTCCCCAACTGACGCGACCCATGAGCCTACACACACGCTCACACGAGTTCGATCCTGCACCACTACATACGTGCAATAGTGATGGCAAAACAATGATGATTCAGCAAAATGAATACCAAATTGCAAATTTCTACAGCTGCCACTGATGGTGGTAGCCGCCGCTGACCATCACCATCACAATTGAAGATGGCTGCATTGCGAGCTTTTGGCACGCGCCTTGACCTGAGGGGAGAAAGCCGGAGGACATCACGTCATCCATCTTTGCTATCTTCACTCGGAAAAAAAATTACGGTTCACAGGGGCATCACCGAAGATTTTTGGATTGCCAAAATAAATACAAACAAAGGCATCACAACTACCATTCTTGTCGAGTTTGCGGAACATTGGACAAGCAGCAAACAAGGTGCAACTCAACGAAGGTACCGCAGACGACATCACATGGAAGTTCACCACATCAGGGTCATTTTCGGCGGCAGAAACCTATAAGGCTCAATTCAAGGGCATCCTCAACTCCTACTTGCCAGAGGCCTGTGGAAAAACTGGGTTCTGCCAAAGTGCAAACTTTTTTCTTGGCTCTAAAGCTATGTTTGGACGGTCGACCGTCTCCAAAAGAGGGGGATGACCAAATTGTGGCGCGTGTCAACTTTGCAAGACGTAGCCGAAAATCGTGGCTCATCTTCTTTTCAAACGCCAATAGTCCTTAAGGATTTGGAACTCAGTCATCACTGGGCTTGGTATCTCAAATATGGCACATCGACTTGGGGCAACCTTGAGACGGTCAAAGAATGGTGGCTTGGCTTCATCTACACAAACGGCACGAGGAGGATGTCCTTTGCATCCCTTATCATGCTTACTTAGAAATACAAGTTTTTTTTAGGAATGTTTCCACTTTGCCAACCGTTGTTTTAACTATGATAAAGAGTGAAGCCGCACTTAGGTTCGTTTTGTCGGGAGAGTGATTATTTTTTGGCGCCGAGCATGGCTCGATCTTGTAACAAACTATGAACTTTTTTTTAATGAATGAATGGCATAGCTTTTGTCCTCTCTAAAAAAACAAAACAAAAGTAGCACTAGAAGCATCATTGCATCAACATAGTGTATAGATTATATCTTTACGGCCTGACACGATGTGGTTACAAATTTGACGAACAGAAGCAGGTAGTAGATTCGATACGCGCACTGTTTAACGGTTTGACCACCGCCGGCCGGGACATCGGCAGTCACGTGAAAGGATGACATTCGTGCTCCTAGCATCCACTACGCATGGAGTCATTCTGGCAAAGGCATCTCACTGCAGCTATCCATATATCGGCGACTATCTGCGTTCTTCTCATCTGCCGCACGCAACCGCATATACTAGTACTAGCCATGTTCTTCCAACTCCCAACAGTGAGTATCCATACCTTAAAATATCGAGCACCCACTACTCCCACGAGCACGGTTCGGTCGGTCTCTACTCTCTAGCTTTCCTGGGATTGTTTGACCTGCGGGTGCTCCTTGGCGCCCAGAGCTGGCTGCCGGCTGGTAAAAAGTGCGTGCTCATGTTCATGCTGACATCACAGCTTACCCCTTCCCCAATCGAGCTACAGCCTACAGAGCATCGTGCACCTAAAGGTAGACATGCACCCGCCATACACGCATGACAACCTCTCCTTTATTGAACAATAGCAATGCTACAAATTTTTAGACAGTGCAACCAAATTGCTTTAGTTTAGGCTATAAATAAGTCTTTCCAGTTTCCAACATGCAGGAAAAAAGATTATTTGGTCCTCTCCCTCTTTCTATGTCGTGCAATGCATATATCATTTCCCCTTTTCGAAGGTGGCTGTCCAAGCAGGGCTCTATTGAGTGAGCAGCTTGGTTGGTTGGCTAGGCTAGGCTCAAGACTCCACAGTCCACTGAGAGCATGTACAATAAGGCTGAGTCAGCGGGCTATAAGAAATTAAATATAGTATTTGTGCTTAGTTGGAGGGGAGAGAAGTGGGCTATCCCAGCAGGTGCTCTGTTGAGTGAGTACTACACTTTTATAGCTCACTATTGTACATGTTGGCTCTATGTTAGCTATAGATGACATGGCACTTGGCTTATAGCTAGCAGCTGGCTACATTATTGGAATTGCTCTGACAAAGCTCAAAGCAGCAAGTGGAAAACCCAATTTATTATCGATGATGAGATGCCTGCTGCCTCGCCACAAGCAGCAAGTTTGCCGTGAATCTTTTCTCATCGGATCAGCATGATCCTACAGAAGTCTACCATCTACACTACGGATATTCGATCCGGTCAAAATTCCTCACAGCACATGCAGATGCATGGTGGAGAAAATGGACATCTACTTGTATGTTATGTACTGTACGTAAGGTAGATTGGTCAGACGTCACATCCATGCAGATGCAGGCGAGGCGACCACAAGAATCTCCCTGCAGAGTACTGCGCTACTCGGAATAATATCGTCAAGATGCATGCTGACACGCGTTGGTCTACGTAAGTTACAGACAACCAGACAATTGAACCTCCCCTGGTTCGGTAATCATCGTACATCGTCGGGTTCTTTTTTCTTCCAGATGTGCACGTTGTTACGCGTGACCAAGCTTGGTAATTAAACGGCGCTTCTTCCCAGGTTGACTTGTTTGAGGCTAAGACGTGCCCGTATAGAACGGTGTACGTTCGGGAGGGGACTGTTACAGGTAGGTCGGCATATTTACGCATGGAACCCGTCCGTTAGGCTAGCCATAGTGCTAGTATCATAAGTACTATCATGCATGCCATCTTGACAAAAATCTGATGTGGCACTATAGTTAATGAGGAGAGATATGTTAGTGGTATCATAATATGATACTGTATCATAGCACATGAAACTAGACAATTTAATGTCAAATACATCATATACATACAATTGCATTGAGATTCTACAAATAATTAAATATCATAAGATTATGATACGACTAGATGGTACTAACCACTATAGGAGTAGTATCATAGACTTATATCATATGGATGATATTACTGTATGATACTTTGCACTATGGACAGCCTTAGGTTCATCCAACTTGTGATGTTTTCTGATAACCAACATGTGGTTTGATAATTAGAAAGGTCGTAGCATCGTCCTAGTCTACCAAAATTTATACCTCAAAAGAAATTCGGAAAATTAATAGAAAATTACAGTGAGCAAACCACTGATGAGCCTAGAAAAAGAATTTAAACTTCAGATTTAACACTTCAGTGTCTCATCGAAAGCAAAATATTTTTTTAGTGAGGGCGACGTCCCATAACGAGATCCGTTATGGTGACTTCGTCATTTTCAAAACCCATTAGATTAGTTTCTTTAACTCGATCTTTTGAAGATGCCGTAGAGGTAGGATATTCGTACATGTTTTCATAGCGGTAATTATGTATGTATTTGTAGACATTTGCGTCTGTACCGTGTTTCGAGAAAAAAACTTATGATGTCTTTATAAAAGTAACAGTGAGAGAGATTAGTTTGCCGTGCCAAATAGCATGGAGGTCATCATGTATATATAGTCTGGAGATTACAGGATATACATCAAGATAGTTAGATCTAATCTGCTACAACAACTCTAACTAATTTGTATCTATCTCAACTCCCTATACGTGTGATACAAGACACAGTGGGACTGCTCCTATCTCGACTGATCTGTTTGTTTAACAGCCCCCTCGATCCAGACTGGTACGCACCAGATTGAGATTGAACTTTAAACGATCAAGTGCTTTTGTGAATATATCAGCGAGCTGATCCCGGTAGGGAATAAATTGAACTTTGAGTGTTCCTGCCGCCACCTTTTCTCTGATGAAATGAAAATCAATCTCTATGTGCTTTGTTTGAACGTGAAACACCGGATTAGCACTGAGAAATGTGGCACCCAAATTGTCACACCAAAGCGTCGGCGGCGCATGCTGAAAAACGCCCAACTCCTTCAGCACGCACTGCAACCAAACCGTTTCAGCAGTAGCGGTTACGATCACCTTGTACTCAGCCTCCGTGCTCGATCGACTGACTGTAGGTTGTTTACGAGAACTCCACGAGACGAGGTTGGGACCCAAAAACACTGCATACCCCCCGTGGACCGACGATCGTTGAGAGAACCAGCCCAGTCGGCATCCGAGTAAACACTAAGCTCGGTAGAGGGTGACCGATGAAGAGAAAGGCCAAGATCAAGAGTGTCCTGAATGTAACGCAAGATGCATTTGACAGCCGCCCATTGAACATCAGTTGGGCATTTAAGGAATTGACATGTTTTGTTGACAGCAAAAGCAATATCCGGTCGTGTGAGACAGAGGTACTGAAGAGCGCCTAGTGTGTTGCGATATAAGAAGACATATCATCGCCATCAAGAGGGACGCATCTCCTGCAGTGCCTTCCACGCCTCTTCCGCGGTCGCCATGAAGAGGACGTGCCCGAGAAGGCCAGGCGTGAGCGATTCCAGTATGGCGATCAAGACGGAACCAGGTCGAATAAAGGGGGTTCGGTACCTTGGCGGTGTTGTCATCTCCGCCGGGAGCGGCGATCAGCTTCGCCGGTTCCTCAATCGACCCATCAACGAAGCCCATCAAATCGTGGGCATGCAGGGCAGGGACGAACTGGGCGCGCCATAGGAGATAGTTCTCCTGGTCAAGCTTGACGGTGATGGAGCTTGCGATGGACGGCAGCGAAGAGGTGGAGCTGGTTGAGGCAGCGGTGGTGGTGGAGAGAGTTCTAGAGGTGCTGGCAGCCATGGCCTAGTCGATTAGGAGCAGGGGCTCTGATACCATATAAAAGTAACATGAAGAGAGATTAGTTTGCCGTGCCAAATAGCATCAGGATCATCATGTATATATAGTCCGGAGGTTACAGGATATACATCAAGATAGTTAGATCTAATCTGATACAACAACTCTAACTAATTCGTATCTATCTCAACTCTCTATACGTGTGATACAAGACACGGTGGGACTGCTCCTATCTCGACTGATCTGTTTGTTTAACAGTCCTCGCCTATACAATTTGCGCGCGACCAACGGACTTGTAGCCTAATTATTGTTAATCATGGTGCTCACCTGAAATGATGGTAGGTTGGCTGTGTTTCACGTGTTATTATTACTGAGGTACTGCAGGATCCTTAGGCAGCACTGCTGTAAAGGCGACCGTGCGATCGATCATTCCACCATGCATCCCGAAAGGAAAAAAGAAGACGACCAGGAAATGGGGCAATACGCTATGCTTTACACTACGGGAACCCGCCGACGTGCCGACGGCCAGAATCTGTGCCGACGGCCGCCGTCGGCACAGCCTCGCTCGCCGTCAGCCCAGCAAAGTAGCCGTCGGCACAGCCTGGCCGTCGGCACAGAACCACCAGAGCCGACGGCCGCCGTCGGCACACTTTGGCCGTCGGCACAAACCAAGTCTGTGCCGACGGCACGCAGCCTAGCCGTCGGCACATGGACATATGGTGGGGCCGCAGAGAGCCACCGACAACGGCGTCAGCAGGTGGCAAACGGCGTGATGTGGGCCGACGGCCAGGCCGTCGGCACAGATTCCCCGCCAAATTTTCCTCCCTCCCGCCATTTTTTCGCGCCACTTTCCTATGTAGGCCGACGGCCAGGCCGTCGGCACAGGTTCCCGCCATTTTTCTCCCTCCTTCCCTCCCGCCATTCTTCTCGCGCCCATTCTCTCCCGCCAATTATTCCCGCCGTTTCAGCCCTCGTCGTCCTATATATAGCCTTGTTTTCTCAACACTAACATCAGCAGCAACATTTCTCTCCTCATCAACTCTCTCATCCAAAAAACACCACAGAATCCTCTGAGCTCAGCTGCCGTCGAGATGGCTCCTCGTCGCCGTAGCAACACGGGCTTCATCGGCGTTCGCCAGCGGGCTGCGGGCCATTTCGCGTCCGAAATCTCCGCCGGTGGTGTGCGTGTGTGGCTCGGCACCTTCTACACGAAGGAGGCTGCTGCCCGCGCATACGACGTTGCGGCTTGGAGGTTTGGCCGGTCGCGCCACGAATTGAACTTCCCGGAGGTCAGGTCTCGACGGAAGTCTCTCTACGAGCCGCTACTTCGCTCAGAGGGTGAAGCGCAGCGGTTCAGAGATGGCCAGCGGCGGATTGATACCACCGAGGCGGACGAGCAGTTCATGGCACGGTGGCGCAGAGACCATCCCGGAGACGTCGCGGCCACGCGCGCATTCGGAAGGAGAAGCGGCGTACGGGAGAGAGAGGAGGGCGGGAAAGCGGCAGAGGCCGAATATGACGCGGAGTACGCCAAAGGAGAGGCGTCGACATGGGGGGAAAATGATGAACGGTGGTTTTCGTACCTCTCAAGGACGAAGACGAGAACTGATTAGTATGTGTGTGTGTCGAGTCCGTGTGTCTAACGGGTCATGTGTCGACCCAGTGTTAAGTGCTTTGTTCATGTGTGGCTTTAGTTTTTTAAGTGTTTTGGTTTGTGTGTTAGTAGTGTACTTTTTAAGTGCTTTGCTTCGTGTGTGGGTGTAGTTCTTTAAGTGCTTTGGTTTGTGTGTGGTCTAGTTCTTTAAGTGTTTTGGTTTGTGTGTGGGTCTAGTTATTTAAGTGCTTTGTAACGTGTGTGGGTCTCAAGTTCTTAAGTGTATCATTATTGTGTGTCGTCAGAAATCGAGCATCGGAGGGTAGGAATGGTCGCAAAACTCAGGCAGATTATAGACTGTAGGGGTAAAATCCAGGATCTGTATGTGGAAACTCCTGGTAAGCCCAACCTATGGTTTCCCATGTACATATGTCCTAAACAAACCAAAGCAAATAAAAAAATCCATTGTTACACCGTCACACGGAGAAAGCTATAGGGGTAGATCTGCGGGGTCCCCGCCCTAGGGTTTCCGATACAGATCAGCGGAGCGTCGGAACCGCTTAAAAACTTGCATATGTCCCTAGCATATGTGCACAAGTGTGATGTAGGGTTTGGCTAACCTTGCATGTACCCGGCGTTGACGATTTTCGCAGACATGGGCCAGCACTTGGTGAAAATCCAGGATCTGTATGTGCAAACTCCTGGTACGGCTAAAATGGAGCCTATTTTATGGTAAAGTAAGCCCAACCTATGGTTTCCCATGTACATATGTCCTAAACAAACCAAAGCAAATAAAAAAATCCATTGTTACACCGTCACACGGAGAAAGCTATAGGGGTAGATCTGCGGGGTCCGAAGATTTCAGATCAGCGGAGCGTCGGAACCGCTTAAAAACTTGCATATGTCCCTAGCATATGTGCACAAGTGTGATGTAGGGTTTGGCTAACCTTGCATGTACCCGGCGTTGACGATTTCCGCAGACATGGGCCAGCACATGGTGAAAATCCAGGATCTGTATGTGCAAACTCCTGGTACGGCTAAAATGGAGCCTATTTTATGGTAAAGTAAGCCCAACCTATGGTTTCCCATGTACATATGTCCTAAACAAACCAAAGCAAATAAAAAAATCCATTGTTACACCGTCACACGGAGAAAGCTATAGGGGTAGATCTGCGGGGTCCCCGCCTAGGGTTCAGAGATCTGGATCAGCGGAGCGTCGGAGGAGCCAAAAAATCGAGCGGAGCCGCGTGGCGTCATTTTATGTGTCCTAGCAACCACTGCAAAAGACGGAACTGGGATACGGCAATTATCTTGGAGAACCCTTCACGAACAGGGCTATCTCGTCCGGAGTTCTATGGCTTTTAGGGAAATGAGTAGGAAACGGCCCGTTTCACCACATAGTTTGTCGGAACGAGGCCATATTTGGCACGTGCGTGGGCCTTAGGATGGGAAGCAAGGCCCCGGTCGCGGATTTCCAATCCGAACCACGGCGACGGTTTTTCCATTTTCGGATGCGGAGGGCTTTTTGTGAAGCGGCTACATGGTGCGCATTTCAGTATCGCGCGGGACCTCCGCGCAGCGGTAGGATACCTCCTACGCACCTATCACATGCCATATGCGCGCGGAAGCCATTTGGGAATCCCACCCGCTTCTGCGGTGCCCCGCCGTCAGAAGGCCGGATTTGAACCAGGCGACACTTTCCTTCGCTCAATAAATGGAGGGAAAAATGGTTTTAGGTCCATGACGCGTCATTTTATGTGCTAAATGTTTTCCGTTTCGCGCGTTGGCGGACGGGTGCAACCGCGCGCCCGGCACGCCACCGCATGTCCGGCGGCCCGTTTTGCGCGGTTGGCGAAGCAAACGGAGCCAAATCGAGCGGGCGCGTGGCGTCATTTTATGTGTCCTAGCAACCACTGCAAAAGACGGAACTGGGATACGGCAATTATCTTGGAGAACCCTTCACGAACAGGGCTATCTCGTCGGAGTTCTATGGCTTTTAGGGGAAATGAGTAGGAAACGGCCCGTTTCACCACATAGTTTGTCGGAGCGAGGCCATATTTGGCACGTGCGTGGGCCTTAGGATGGGAAGCAAGGCCGGTCGCGGATTTCAATCCGAACCACGGGCGACAGTTTTCCATTTTCGGGGTCGGAAGGGCTTTTTTGTGAAGCAGCTACATGGTGCGCATTTCGGTATCGCGCGGGACCTCCGCGCAGCGTAGGATACCTCCTACGCACCACCTATCACATGCCATATGCGCGCGGAAGCCATTTGGGAATCCCACCCGCTTCTGCGGTGCCCGCCGAATCCGTGGAAATGACCGGATTTGAACTGGGGCGACACTTTCCTTCGCTCAATAAATGGAGGGAAAAATGGTTTTAGGTCCATGACGCGTCATTTTATGTGCTAAATGTTTTCCGTTTCGCGCGTTGGCGGACGGGTGCAACCGCGCGCCCGGTGGCCATACCGCATGTCCCGGCCGTTTGCGCGAGTTGGCGAAGCAAACAGAGCCAAAAAATCGCGGACCGCGTGGCGTCATTTTATGTGTCCTAGCAACCACGCAAAAGACGGAACTGGGATACGGCAATTATCTTGGAGAACCCTTCACGAACAGGGCTATCTCGTCCGGAGTTCTATGGCTTTTAGGGGAAATGAGTAGAAACGGCCCGTTTCACCACATAGTTTGTCGGAACGAGGCCATATTTGGCACGTGCGTGGGCCTTAGGATGGGAAGCAAGGCCCCGTCGCGGATTTCCAATCCGAACCACGGGCGACGGTTTTTCCATTTCGGGGTGCGGAAGGGCTTTTTTGTGAAGCGGCTACATGGTGCGCATTTCAGTATCGCGCGGGACCTCCGCGCAGTGGTAGGATACCTCTACGCACCACCTATCACATGCCATATGCGCGCGGAAGCCATTTGGGAATCCCACCCGCTTCTGCGGTGCCCGCCGAATCCGGAACGACCGGATTTGATAGGCGACACTTTCCTTCGCTCAATAAATGGAGGAAAAATGGTTTTAGGTCCATGACGCGTCATTTTATGTGCTAAATGTTTTCCGTTTCGCGCGTTGGCGGACGGGTGCAGCCGCCGCGGTACGGCCATACGCATGTCCCGGCGGCCCTTGCGCGATTGGCGAAGCAAACGGAGCCAAAAATCGGCGGAGCCGCGTGGCGTCATTTTATGTGTCCTAGCAACCACTGCAAAAGACGGAACTGGGATACGGCAATTATCTTGGAGAACCCTTCACGAGCAGGGGCTATCTCGTCAGGAGTTCTATGGCTTTAGGGGAAATGAGTAGAAACGGCCCGTTTCACCACATAGTTTGTCGGAACGAGGCCATATTTGGCACGTGCGTGGGCCTTAGGATGGGAAGCAAGGCCCGGTCGCGGATTTCCAATCCGAACCACGAGCGACAGTTTTTCCATTTCGGGGTGCGGAAGGGCTTTTTGTGAAGCGAGCTACATGGTGCGCATTTCAGTATCGCGCGGGACCTCCGCGCGGCGGTAGGATACCTCCTACGCACCACCTATCACATGCCATATGCGCGCGGAAGCCATTTGGGAATCCCACCCGCTTCTGCGGTGCCCGCCCATCCATTTGACCGGATTTGAACTGGGCGACACTTTCACTTCGCTCAATAAATGGAGGAAAAATGGTTTTAGGTCCATGACGCGTCATTTTATGTGCTAAATGTTTTCCGTTTCGCGCGTTGGCGGCCGGGTGCAACCGCGCGCCCGTGCGGCCATACCGCATGTCCGGCGGCCCCGTTTTGCGCGATTGGCGAAGCAAACGGAGCCAAAAAAAGCGGAGCCGCGTGGCGTCATTTTATGTGTCCTAGCAACCACTGCAAAAGACGGAACGGGATACGGCAATTATCTTGGAGAACCCTTCACGAACGGGGCTATCTCGTCCGGAGTTCTATGGCTTTTAGGGGAAATGAGTAGGAAACGGCCCGTTTCACCACATAGTTTGTCGGAACGAGGCCATATTTGGCACGTGCGTGGGCCTTAGGATGGGAAGCAAGGCCCCGGTCGCGGATTTCAATCCGAACCACGGGCGACGGTTTTTCCATTTTCGGGGTGCCGGAAGGGCTTTTTGTGAAGCGGCTACATGGTGCGCATTTCGGTGTCGCGCGGGACCTCCGCGCAGCGGTAGGATACCTCCTACGCACCACCTATCACATGCCATATGCGCGCGGAAGCCATTTGGGAATCCCACCCGCTTCTGCGGTGCCCCGCCGAATCCGTAGACGGCCGGATTTGAACTGGGCGACACTTTCGCTCAATAAATGGAGGGAAAAATGGTTTAAGTCCATGACGCGTCATTTTATGTGCTAAATGTTTTCCGTTTCGCGTTGGCGGACGGGTGCAACCGCGCGCCCGGTACGGCCATACCGCATGTCCGGTTTCCGCGCAGTTGGCGAAGCAAACGGAGCCAAAAAATCGAGCGGAGCCGCGTGGCGTCATTTTATGTGTCCTAGCAACCACTGCAAAAGACGGAACTGGGATACGGCAATTATCTTGGAGACCCTTCACGAACAGGGCTATCTCGTCCGGAGTTCTATGGCAAATGAGTAGGAAACGGCCCGTTTCACCACATAGTTTGTCGGAACGAGGCCATATTTGGCACGTGCGTGGGCCTTAGGATGGGAAGCAAGGCCCGGTCGCGGATTTCCAATCCGAACCACGGGCGACGGTTTTTCCATTTTCGGGGTGCGGAAGGGCTTTTTGTGAAGCAGCTACATGGTGCGCATTTCAGTATCGCGCGGGACCTCCGCGCAGCGGTAGGATACCTCCCTACGCACCACCTATCACATGCCATATGCGCGCGGAAGCCATTTGGGAATCCCACCCGCTTCTGCGGTGCCCATGAACTGAGGCCGGCCGGGATTTAGTAGGCGACACTTTCCTTCGCTCAATAAATGGAGGGAAAAATGGTTTTAGGTCCAGGCGCGTCATTTTATGTGCTAAATGTTTTCCGTTTCGCGCGTTGGCGGACGGGTGCAGCACGCGCCGTGCGGCCATACGCATGTCCTGGCGGCCGTTTTGCGATTGGCGAAGCAAACGGAGCCAAAAAATCGCGGAGCCGCGTGGCGTCATTTTATGTGTCCTAGCAACCACTGCAAAAGACGGAACTGGGATACGGCAATTATCTTGGAGAACCCTTCACGAACGGGGCTATCTCGTCGGAGTTCTATGGCTTTTAGGGGAAATGAGTAGGAAAGCCCGTTTCACCACATAGTTTGTCGGAACGAGGCCATATTTGGCACGTGCGTGGGCCTTAGGATGGGAAGCAAGGCCCGGTCGCGGATTTCAAATCCGAACCACGGGCGACGGTTTTCCATTTTCGGGTGCGGAAGGGCTTTTTTTTGTGAAGCGGCTACATGGTGCGCATTTCAGTATCGCGCGGGACCTCCGCGCAGCGGTAGGATACCTCCTACGCACCACCTATCACATGCCATATGCGCGCGGAAGCCATTTGGGAATCCCACCCGCTTCCTGCGGTGCCCCGCCGAATCCTGACCGGATTTGAACTGGGCGACACTTTCCTTCGCTCAATAAATGGAGGGAAAAATGGTTTTAGGTCCATGACGCGTCATTTTATGTGCTAAATGTTTTCCGTTTCGCGCGTTGGCGGACGGGTGCACGCCCCGGTACGGCCATACCGCATGTCCCGCGGCCCCGTTTTGCGATTGGCGAAGCAAACGGCCAAAATCGAGCGGAGCCGCGTGGCGTCATTTTATGTGTCCTAGCAACCACTGCAAAAGACGGAACTGGGATACGGCAATTATCTTGGAGAACCCTTCACGAACAGGGCTATCTCGTCGGAGTTCTATGGCTTTTAGGGGAAATGAGTAGGAACGGCCCGTTTCACCACATAGTTTGTCGGAACGAGGCCATATTTGGCACGTGCGTGGGCCTTAGGATGGGAAGCAAGGCCCGGTCGCGGATTTCCAATCCGAACCACGAGCGACGGTTTTCCATTTCGGGGTGCGGAAGGGCTTTTTTTGTGAAGCGGCTACATGGTGCGCATTTCGTATCGCGCGGGACCTCCGCGCAGCGGTAGGATACCTCCTACGCACCACCTATCACATGCCATATGCGCGCGGAAGCCATTTGGGAATCCCACCCGCTTCCTGCGGTGCCCCGCGAATCCGAACGGGGAACTGGGGCGACACTTTCCTTCGCTCAATAAATGGAGGGAAAAATGGTTTTAGGTCCATGACGCGACATTTTATGTGCTAAATGTTTCCCGTTTCGCGCGTTGGCGGACGGGTGCACCGCGCGCCCGGTACGGCCATACCGCATGTCCTGGCGGCCCCGTTTTGCACATTGGCGAAGTAAACGAAGTCATATGGGCTGATAGTTGTTATCACATGTACCTATGACGTAACCAAGATCAAATAGAGGCATATGCCCACCAGGGGAGCCCCGGTGGGATGTAGTCAAAGGGGTAGATCGCGCGGTCAACAGAATTAGGTTTTCGTCAGAAATCGAGCATTCAAAGGTCGGAATGGCCCCAAAATGAAAATAAAAAAATGCCTATAGATTTTCAGTTCCCAGATTCTATATTTTATTTGACTGTAGTCCTGCAGAGAAAAAAATATCAGAAAAGATTAAAAGAAAAAAAAATGAAAAATAACCGCGTGGCGTCATTTTATGTGTCCTAGCAACCACCGCGTGGCTTTTTTACTTGATTTTAGTCCTGAATAGAAATAAAAATAAAAATGAAAAAAAAAATGTGCTTTTTTACTTGATTTTAGTCCTGAATAGAAATAAAAAAAAAAAAAATTAATGTGCCGACGGCCTAGCCGTCGGCACAGGTAGGGTTGGTTAACTTTTGGTCGGGCCGACCGAGCACGCACGCAGCTGACCCCGTGCCCTCAGCCGCCACCCTCAGCTCCTCCACCCCGCGCGCCCCCGACCCCTTGCCCGCCGGCCTCCTCACCGTCGCCGCCGTCCCCTCCTCCTCACCGTCGCCGCCGCCCCCTCTTCCTCCCCGAGGCCGCCGCTCCCTCTTCCTCACCGCGCCGCCACAACCCTCCCCCAACCCCGCGCGCCGCCACAGCCCTCCCCCAACCTCGCGCGCCGCCGTCGCCTCCTCCAACCTCGCGCGCCACCGCTGCCTGCCCCAACCCCGCGCGTCGCCGCCTCCTCCAACCCCGCGCGCCGTCGCCGCCTCCCCCAACCTCGCGCCCCGTGCCTCCCCTGCTCCGCCTCTGCCGCGCCGCCGGCTGCTGCTCGTCGGCCGTGCCTCCCCTGCTCCGCCCCTGCCGCGCCCGCGCCTCCCCGGATCCGCCCCTGCCTCACCAGTAGGTATTTGATGCCGACCACCGCTTTTCTTCTGCTGCTATTTTGAAACGACGAGAGATTGTTTCTGCTTGCTGGTTTGCTTGCTTTCATGTGTGCTTTGCTGCCGCCGATGCGTGGCATATAATTAGTGTAGGTCGACACAACAATAGCTAGCTGTTTGGCTGCTGCTTTGTTGATTGTTAGCTGCAATGTTTCTTCCTTCTATTAAAAAAGGCCAAACAGTATTTCTAAAGCTATGGTGCGGGTTGGAACATCTAAGAAATTGCATAGTTGTTGGTTTGTGAGTATATATGTCGTTGCTGCCCTATTTTGCTCTGAATTAAATTCATGCCCACGATGATAATAATTGTCATTTTTATTACTACTATCTACTTCAAAGTGCATGAATTTAATCCATGACCTGTGAGCATGTGCATGTGAATGATCTTTGATTGTGGGTGAATTAACGCTATTATTTAGGACATTTCTAGCATTTTTATCTAAATTTACCCTATGACAATGGTGCAAGTAAAGTGTTTGCCTCTAAAATTTTAATGATTGGACAATTGGCGCTCATCGAGTAGTCACAATTTTTTGTTTAAGTCAACATTTTTTGCATTTTCGCAGCAACGCGCGGGTGTTGTGCTAGTAGAAAATAGTAATAGAAATGGAAAATAGCAAATAGAAATAGAAAATGGAAAATAGAAAATAGAAATAGAAATGGAAAATAGCAAATAGAAATAGAAATGGAAAATAGAAATGGAAAATAGAAAATAGAATAGAAATGGAAAATAGCAAATAGAAATAGAAATATGATTTTAACAATTTGAATATGTTGTTGTCTAAACTAGGCCGATGGCGTGACGACCCCGGGTCCCTGCTGCTTGACGCGATTCGAGACGGTCGCCGACATCGCCGAGGGTGAGCTAAAACTCCACCTCCTCCATATTTTTACATCACTAGATTCATTTTTCAAGTAAAGTTGCGTAACCTAGGAGTCACTTCCCGTCCGCGAGCGTTACGCGGATAAATATGCATTAGTGGTCGGCATATTTTCAACCGTAACGCTTGCGGCATTTACGGGACAGTCGGCGGATGCGTAGTTGTCTACGTTTTCCATGTTCTACTCCGGTCCGAGTCAGGATTTCGGCGGCGCCTCCCCGTTGTTCTCCGGATGCACATCCTCTCGGCTTTTTGCCGAGACGTGTATCGGGAGAGCAGCGGGGAGGTGCTGCCGAAATTCTGACTTGGACCGGGGTAGAGAGAACGTAGCCAACTACGGATCCGGCGGCTGCTAGGAGCCCACCTAGTAGAGATGTAGGTTGATGCATGCGTTTCGCCCGGTAAAATAAATAAAAATATGATACATTTAATTTCATGGTACTATTTGTTGTTTGTCTCCCAATCAAGCAGAGGATGGCTGATAATGGGTGGATGTACAGTGGCCGTGCTAGTTCGACTGAAATGACAGAAGAGTGGGTATGGAAGACCAATTTATTAGTGAAGGAGTTAGCGCGTGGTTCAAAGTCAGGCGTTCGTCCAAGTTGCCCTTGCGCTCGTTGCAAGAGGCGTCATCGTCACGGAAAGGATGATATGACTAAACATCTTTGGTTGAATGGGTATATGCCTGATTACGTCACGTGTGTCGACTTTGCTCAGTACGAACGTGACAGAGGTGAGGTGATGAGGCAGCGAATCGATGGCAATGAGGACGATGGGATTAGATACTTGCTAGATGATCTCCACGATGCCTACATGCCAGAATCGCCAGAACAGGAGGAACCGCCAGAACCGGAGGGACCGCCAGAACCGGAGGAACCGCCAGAACCGGAGGAACCCGAGCCTACCGCAAAGGCCTTCTATGATATGATGGCTGCGGCTAAGAGGCCTCTATACGAGGGTGCAAAAATTTCTCAGCTCGATGCCATCGCGCAAGTACTAGCCGACAAGGCCCAGTTCGACAGCACCCGTGCATGCTTTGAAAAAAATCTGGTAACAGTTGGTAACATGTTGCCCGAAGGCCATTGTCTGCCTAAAACCATGTATGCAGCAAAGAAAATGTTGAAAGCGCTCAGCATGGATTATGTGAAGTATGATTGTTGTCCCAAAAACTGTCTTTTGTTTTGGAAAGAGTTTGCGGATGACAAATATTGTAGCAAGTGTGGGTCCTCTAGGTATCATGAGATAACCAGAGCTAATGGTGAGAAGGTGCAGACAAAAGTCGCCGTGAAGATTCTTCGTTATCTCCCGTTCATAAAAAGAATCCAACGGCTTTACATGTCCGAGGAGTCAGCCAAACAGATGACGTGGCATAAGAACGGGAAGAGATTCAAGGACGAGGAGGGACGACTAAACATGGGGCACCCATCTGATGGTAAAGCATGGCAGAACTTCGATGCAAAACACCCTGATAAGGCAAATGATGCTCGGAATGTCAGAATTGCGATAGCAACCGATGGATTCAATCCATATGGTATGTCGGCATCCGCGTACAGCTGTTGGCCCGTGTTTGTTATTCCGCTCAATCTCCCTCCCGGAGTCCTTATGCAAAGGAAGACCATATTCCTGTCGATGATCATTCCAGGGCCTGATTACCCGGGGAAGAATTTGAGTGTATTCATGCAACCGCTTGTGGATGATTTGCACCACTCTTGGCACCATGGGACCTTGACATACGACCGAGCAACGAAGACAAACTTTGTCATGAAAGTTTGGTTCCAATATTCCATGCACGACCTACCTGGGTACGCTCTATTTTGCGGGCATTGTACAGCTGGTAGGTTTCCATGCCCAGTGTGCAGGCACCGATTGGAGTTCATTTGGCTGAATGCGGGTCGCAAATATGTCGCATTTGACAAACATCGAAAGTACCTCAAAAGAGGGCATCGGTTCAGAGGAGACAAAAAGAACTTCACAAAGGGCAAAGTTGTGCGTGAAGAAGAAACGATACCAAAGTTCAATGGTGAAACTGTTGATGGTGAGCTACGTGCTCTCCAGCGTAGTAAAGAACCCGGCAAAACATATGTGGGATATGGTGAGACACACAACTGGACTCACGTGCCAGGCTTAACGCAGCTCGAGTATTACAAGGATCTCGAACTTCCCCATAACATCGATATGATGCACACCGAAAAGAATGTGGGGGAGTCCGTTTTTAACACCGTCCTGAACATTCCTGACAAGACAAAGGATAATGTCAAGGCTAGAGTCGATGTTGAGAATCTGTGTGACAGGCAAAGACTACACATGCATCCTCCTGAGGGCAATAGAAAAAATTGGGTCAAGCCGCATGCCAACTACGTGCTTGATAGTCTCCAGAAGAAGGAGGCAATGATGTGGCTGAAATACGCCGTTATGTTCCCAGATGGCTATTGTTCGAATATGAGTAAGGGAGTCAATCTTACAACAGGAAAAGTAAACGGGCTCAAGAGTCACGACTATCATATATGGATTGAGCGGCTGATGCCGGTGATGGTTCGAGGGTATCTCCCCGAGCATGTCTGGCGAGTGCTTGCGGAGTTGAGCCATTTCTTCCGCACGGTCTGTGCTAAGCAGATATGTGAGTCGGTGATTGCGAAGTTGCATGATCAAGTGCCGGAGTTGTTATGCAAGTTAGAGATGATCTTTCCACCAGGTTTCTTTACTCCGATGTTACATCTCATTGTGCATCTTGCGAACGAGGCACTCTTGGGTGGACCGGTGCAGTATCGTTGGCAGTTTTGTATTGAGAGAGAGTTCAAGTATATTCGAAACAAATGTGGCAACAAAAATAAGATTGAAGCATGCATAGCTGAGGCAACTATCCTCCGGGAGATGGCAGACGCCACGACAACGTACTATGCGGATGATGTTCCCACTATGCATAACCCGATATCTCGGTACAATATCGACGAGCCCAAGCATGACCCCAAGCTCCTCCTCTTCAAATGTCACGGTGGCAAGGCTGGTGCCTCTAAAAAGGGCATCTTGACAAAGGAAGAGAAAGATTGCATAATGTTTTATGTGGTTACGAACATGCAAGAAGTGCTCAAATTCATAAGGTAAAATGGTGAACAAATTACTTTGCAATTAGTAACTCGATTTTGGTCTAATACGTTTTTTCTCCCTTTTAGCCAATACAAGGATGAATATTGGACGAGATCGACGGATCCCTCTGATGCGGAGATGGAGATTCTTTTGAAAGAGAGTCGTCCCGGAAAGAAAAAATTCCTGGATTGGTTCTACGAAAAAGTAATTTCTAACAAGTCCCTTTTAGCCAATACTTTTGCAATCCGTGACTTGTCCCTCTTATTACACGTAACTAATGCAAAGAAACAATTTGAACTGAATTTGTAGGGAGGTGATCCCAACGTTGAGATGACGGATGAGCTGAGATGTGTTTCCCAGGGTTGCAACCGTAGAATCTCAATGTATGAGAAGTACGATGTGAATGGGTATCGCTTCCATACAGAGTATCACCAGAAGAATCGGCCTAACCCAAAAACTATAAATACTGGGGTCTTCACCAAAGGATCCGATGACATAGAATACTACGGAAGGTTAGAGAATGTATACGAGCTGACATTCAATAGGACAAACATACAACTCAATCTTGTTGTGTTCAAATGCCACTGGTTCGACCCACAAGTTGGACAGAGAAGCACTCCTTCCATTGGGTTAGTTGAAGTTAGGCCTTCAACCTGCTATAGCGGAGCCGATGTCTTTGTTGTGGCTCACCAAGCCAAGCAAGTTTATTATTTGCCCTACCCATGTCAAAAGGAGTACCTCAAAGGCTGGGAAGTCGTGTTCAAGGTATCACCACATGGTAAGCTACCCATGCCCTCCGACGAGGATTACAACAACATTGACCCTGTAACATACGAGGGAATTTTTTATCAAGAGCAAGAGAACTTTGGGGATTTCGAAATAGAAATTGGTCTTGAGGACCTCGAGAACGAGGCACATCTTCATGGTGAAACAGTGGTGGACCTAAAGGACATACAAATGCTCACCAAGTTACATGAGGGCAATGGGTTCAATGATGAGCCTCCACCGGACATTCCCACCCAACCTCATTACTCACATGATACTGATAGTGATAGTGAAAATGAGAACCCAATGCCTCATTATGATAGTGATGATTCGAGGTGAGGGTCCTTTATGCCTTTATGCTTAGTATCTATTTTTCCATATGCTTCTTATGCTTAGTATTTATTTTTCAATATGCTTCTTATGCTTAGTATCTATTTTTCAATATGCTTCTTATGCTTAGTATCTATTTTTCAACATGCTTCGCCATATGTTTTTTTTGCTTAGTGTCTACATTTTATTAAGGCATGAATGCTTACTTGTTTACTCTTTGTCAATGCAGGTGATTGATCAATATGAGCGGAAGCAAGGAATCCATGAACTCCCTGCTGAAGACCATGAGGACCCAGAAGTTCACCGGGACCACTAGAAGTGGAAGACCAACGCGTGCCAGCTCGCGTTACGCGGACGATGACACGGGTGGAGTTGGAGGTGGAGGTGTAGGTGTAGGTGGAGGTGGAGGACGTGGTGGAGGTGGAGGTGGAGGTGTAGGTGGAGGTGGAGGACGTGGTGGAGGTGGAGGACGAGGTGGAGGTGGAGGACGAGCTGGAGGACGAGGCGGAGGCGGAGGTGGAGGACGAGGACGAGGTGGAGGTGGAGGACGAGGACGAGGTGGAGGTGGACCTTTCCTTGGTGACATACCCTCTGCTTCTGGCGACGTGGCTTCCCAGTCCGCTCACACACAGTCTACTGAGGGGGAGATGGAGGTGGAGATGGAGGTGGAGATGGAGGTGGAGGGGCAGGACGAGGAGGCGGAGAGGGAGATGGCGCCGAAGAAGTTGCGCATTCGTGGTGAAGCGCAAGTCCCTGATGAGAGGAGGGAGCCTACTAGCCAGGATGCGAAAGCCCTCATCATACCAAACAAAAAAGAGTAAGTTTAATTTTGAACATTTAGATTCATTTTGCTATGTACTAATGTTTTCATTATTGTGCATAACTGATTGGCATACTAATGTTTTGATTATTGTGCAGCAATTGGACATATGACAAGGGGGTTCGCCAGCCGTCGAGCATGATTGGAGCTCTTATTAGGCAGTACTGGCCGGGCTTTTACACTCCGGTCCCCGGCGGCGAGAAGAAGCTAGCCGAGACTTGGGCGGACTATGAGGCAGCTCCTTGCCCGGGCTTTGGGACAGCTTCTGACGCCGTGTACACCAAGTTTTGGGTAAAGCATGCTTCTCGAGTTTACTTCATAGTTGATGACCACACTATGCTAACTCATGTCTCTCTCACAATTATTCTTATGCATGATTGCAGACCCATTATAAGGTGCCTGATGAGATGGTTGAGCAAGGGAAGGCGGTACTGACTAGGGCTTGTCAGAGGTTGACAAGGCAACAGTGGTACAATCAGAAGCATACCTGCATTGGGCACTTCAAGGCTGAGCAGGGCACGAGGGTCAAGAAAGCTGACAATATCAGGGACGATCCTCAGCTGACAAAGGAAGATTACTTCAAGGTAAGTAAATATTCAATGAGACTCTATGTTGCTGCATAGTTGGGATTGCATTATGTGTTCTTCAAATGAGTTTTGGTTTTTCAGGTTATGCCCCTATGGTGCGAGAATAAGGAAGACGCATTTGAGGCCTTGGTAGCGAGGTGGGTTGGCGAAGACGCCGACTTCAACGCCAAGAGCGCGCGCAACAAGGCAAACCGGGGCACTGGAGGAACACACAGTGCGGGAAGCCGCAGCACTGAGCGCTACAGGAAGCACAAGGTACATATATACATGGAACAACTTGCATTTATTTCCCCTCCTATTACTACTTGATACACATAACATTTATCTTGCTGTGCAGGAGGCGGAACTCGGGGAGCCTCTCACCGAGGTGGGAGGGTGGCAGAAGATGAAGCTGAAGCAGCCCGATCTGAGCCAGCCTCAGCCCTCGCTGCCCGAGTACTTCGGCTTTGCCGAAGAGGAGTTGGAGAAGTACTGCTCGGTGTTCAAGGGTCTTCATCCGGAGGTGGATGATCCTATTGAGCAGGAGACCGACTTGACGGCGATTATGGTGGCGGGGAGCGGCTCGGAGCATGGCCGCACGAAGCTTCTTAGTGGGGTGATCAAGCCGCAGAGGACCCTCACGCAGATCAGGTCTACCCTCACCACCGGCGACCCACCGGTCGCGCCTCCTCGACACCGTCGTACGGATGTAAGTTTTCTCATTTCCATCTTCTTTCCAACATTCATCCCTGAATGGCTAAATTGACATGACTCCTTTTCTTGGAAATTGTAGGCTCACTTTGAGGCCGCCTACGCGGCCGCTTATGAGAAGTATTTGACGGTTGTAGCAGAGTGGGACCTCAAGAGAGCGGCTTGGGAAGAGTACCAGGAGGCGACGAGTCGTGTAAGTTCCAATCTTTTATGGCTCGAAGACATGACACGTCCCACCTCCCCTTTTTTATATCTGCGGCGCTTGACATCTAAACTATCTTGCAGGCGGTCAGGACGTTCTTCCAGACTGGAGAGAGGATCGCACTTCCGGAAGAGGAGCCACCTAGGCCGGGGCCGACTCCAGTGTGCCCATCGAGGGAAGCTTTCGCGGCCACATACTACGCACGGACTCCGGTAAGTCCTGTGCCTAACCAGTTCTCACCGCTTTCCTTTCCCATGTGTAAGATGCTAACTCTTGTCAAACATGTAGGGCACGGGAAGTTCGCGGAACCGACCCTCTCCTGGTTCATCGCGCGAGGGCACACCGATGCACCCCGGCCGCCATTCTCCCGGTGCTTCAGGGTTTTCACCTGCTGGCGATGGTTCAGGCCATGGTTCTACTTCGGTCTACCTCGACAAAGGCCGGACGCCTGAATGTACGAGTCGGGAACTTGGTTGGACCCCCTGATCTTAGTTTCCCTTAGCTAGGTGTCTAGCGGGTGTGCGTCGATCGTGTGTGCCATGTGTCGACGATGTATGATGATTGTGTGTGCTACATGACACATATTTGTATCACGATGATGTGGTTGCTACATTTGATGATGATTATGTGTTGTGCAACATTTGTGATGCATTTGAATATATATTACTGCTATATATGCTTTGTGCGTGTTGTCTTGGGCCAGAAATGCAGCGGGATACCAAATGGTATGGTCTCGAACAGCATAGCGTGGCACAACCGGAACGTGCCAAATGGGGAGGTGCAGGCTATCTTGTCGACAGAGAAAGAGACGACCGGAGGCGGCGATCTGCGGCGCGGGCAGGCTGGAGGCTGGGCACGACGGCGTCGGCACGGCGTGAACGAGGGGACGTGGCGGGTTCGTGTGCGAGCGAGCGGCTATGCGCGACGCTTGGCCGTCGGCACAGCGGATGGGCTGGGCTAACGGCCGTTTGGGCATCGTGGGACCCACGATGGGGGCCGACGCAACTGTGCCGACGGCAACGTTCCACCGTCGGGCTAGCTACTTGCCGACGGCCAGACCTGTGCCGACGGCGAGGCAGGCTGTGGAGGCCAGATTGTGCCGACGGCAGGTGCCGACGGTGGCCGTCGGCACAGGCGTGGGCCGACGGCGAAGCAGGTTGTGCCGACGGCCGCCGGCCGTCGGCCCCTCGGCGGGTTCCCGTAGTGTTAGTTTATTTAGATAGATGGGATGGAGTGAAAGTCGCACAATCGATCGAACAAGTCTCCAATATTCTTCTCTTACGTTTTATAAGACTAGCATGCCGTCTTTGTAAGGACATTTTCAGCGGGTCGATCCAAATTGATGACTCAAATGATTCGTTTTTATCCATTTAGGTCTGCTTGCTTGCGGACTAGATGCATCGCGCGGTTCCGCTGGCCCGCACACCGCGCCCAACGGCGCGACTCATTTGGTCCGCGCTTGCCTTACCTAGGCCTGGCCAGATAGCCATTGCCTTCCAAATAACAAGGCAATTCAAATAAGGCAATTCAAATTGTAGAAAATTAAATATTGTTCAAACAAGAATAGTTCACAATCACACCACATAGTTTTACAAATAAGACAACCAAATTGAATATTGAAACAAAGTATCTAGGTTGGTTTCCCACATGAGTCCACATGTGCTCAGCCAAATCAGGTTGAAGGCAATCATGGGTGGTCCGATCCCAGAATGAATTATGCATATGCAAGAAGTATTCCCATGAAGCTGCTCCTGCATGTGGCTCAACCAAATCACCCTAGAATTTTCAGTCACCGTCATAGATGTTGTTATCCCGCTCATCATCAACGATCATATTGTGCATGATGACACATGTTGTCATGACCTCCCACATCCTCTCGGCGCTCCATGTTCTGGCAGGGTGCCGAACAATTCCCCAATGTGATTGTAACACGTCAAATGCCCGCTCTACATCCTTGCGGATCGCCTCTTGCTCCTTTGTAAACCTCTTGCATTTTTCATCTTCAGGGTTACAGATTGTCTTCACCAAGGTTTTGCCCACGAAGGGTAAATGCCATCAGCTAGATAATAACCTTTGTCATAAGAATGACCGTTGATCTCATAGGAAATTTGAGGAGCATTGCCTTCTGCAAGCCTAGCAAACAGTGGGGAGCGTTGTAGGATGTTGATATCATTGTTAGATCCTACCAAGCCAAAGAAGGAGTACCAAATTCAGAGATCTTGCGACGCAACTGCCTTCAATATTACGGTGTACCCCTCTTTATGCCCTTTGAACATTCCTTGCCAACCAGATGGACAGTTCTTCCACTTCCAATGTATGAATCTATGCTTCCCAGCATACCAAGAAATCCCCTATTTTCGTTGATAGACAAGAGGCAGGCAGTGTCTTCGGTGGTCGGCTCTCTCAGATAAAGTTTGCCAAACACCGCAATAACAACGCTGCAAAACCTATACATGGCCTCAATGCATGTGGACTCGCTCATCCGCATGTACTCGTCAACATGATCACTAGGTACTTCATATGCAAGCTGGTGAATGGCAGTCGTACATTTTTGGTACGAGGAGAAGCCAACCTTACCGATGCAATCGAGCTTGGCACTAAAGTAGTCATCATATGGCCTCATGCCATGAAGAATATCCAGAAACATCTTCCTAGACATCCGATACCGGCGACGGAATGTCTTCGCGTCGTAAATCGGATTGGTATGATGGAAATAGTCTCGCATAAGTCCGATGTGTCCACCGAATCGATCTTGGTTTTCGTTGGCCTTGCGCTTCACCGACGACCCACCTCTACGCTTCGGCAACAGAAAATGGTCGTGCGCCATGCTTGCAGCGGCGAGCAAGAGCTCGGTCTCACCGTCGGACTCCTCGTTTGACGATGATTCGATTACATTCTTATAGAAATTTTTCGACATTTCGAAATATGATTTTTTGGTAGAGGGAGCATACGCACCCGGGAGCCGAATTGAATTTCCGGTTTTAATTAGTATTAGTTAGTTAGTATTAGTATTAGTATTTAGATTAAATTTAGTATTAGTTAGTTAGTTTAAATTTTTGTAGATAGTTAATTCAAATTTTGTAGTTAGTTAGTTTAAATTTTGTATTAATTCAAATCTTGTAGTTAGTTAGATTAAATTTTGTATTAATTTAAATTTTATATTAGTTTAAATTTTGTATTAGTTAGCTTGTAAACAACCGACGAAACACTCTCGCGAATAACACTCGCCGACACCGCTCGATCTCCCTCTCGCGAACAACACTCGCCGACACCCTCTCCCTCTCGCGAACACTCACCGACACCCCTCTCCTCTCGCGAACAACACTCGCGACACCCCTCTTCTCTCCCATCACGAACAACGACCGACACCGGCCCTCTCCCTCTCGCAAACACATCTCTCTCCCTCTCGCGAAAATCACCGCGCCGCAACTCCCCTCTTCTCTCCCTCTCGCGAAAACCATCGACGCCGCAACTCCCCTCTTCTCTCCCTCTCGCGAACAACCGACACCGACACCAGCCCTCTCCCTCTCGCAAACACCTCTCTCTCCCTCTCGCGAAACCACCGACGCCGCAACTCCCCTCTTCTCTCCCTCTCGTGAACAACCGACGCCGACACCGGCCCTCTCCCTCTCACGAACAACCGACGCCGACTAGGGTTAGGGTTAGGTTGGTTTTGGGTAGCTAGGGTTAGGGTTTGGTTTGGGTTAGAACATGTACTTATCGATTTAATTTTTTGCAGAAACAATGGATCCATTCGAACGGGACTTGGAACGGAGGAAGACATTTTCGCGAACATAATCCGCGATGGTGATGGAGAAGCCGGCGGCTCCGGTCATGGAGAAGCCGGCGGCTACGGTGATCATGGAGAAGCGGCGGCTCACGGTGATCATGGAGAAGCCGGCTCGGTCTTTGGAGAAGCCGGCAGCTCATTGATGGAGACAGCTCACGGTGATGACGAGGTATACGATTAGTATAGATGCATTAATGGAATTCTATATGTACATATGTATATAAATTAATTAATTTTTATTCTCTTAGGCCTCAGAAGATAAGTTGGACAAACGAGGCCCGGCAAAGAAGTTGACCAAAAAAGACCACTTCACAATTGAAGCTATATCACCGAAAGGCCAACCGGTGGCACCCTCAGCTGTCAGAACGAAATTTAAAAATCAGTGCGGAGTTCTGGTTAGGGATTCTCTCCCGATCACTATTAGAGAATGGAACAAGACCAAGAAGGTGTCCGAAAATCAGGTTGCCGATAGGTACAAAAACACACTTTTTGACGACCTCATGGCACATTTCACTTTGCCAGATCTGGGATCGGAGTCTGAGAATGCTAAGCAGAGAGCGCTAGTGAAGAAATGGGCTCTTAAGAAGATGGGGGAACTTTTCCGGGCGTATAAGAACCGGTTATGGGCAACTTATAAGGCCGAGAGAAGCCTCCGATTCGAGAACTATCTATCGAAGCAGGATCATAATTGGGAAGAATTTGTGAAGTACAAAGAATCAGAGGAGGCTGTGAACATCGAAGAAAAACCAGAAGAATGCAAGCGAGAAGAAATATCACCATCATACGGGCGAGGGGGCTACGGTAGCCATGCCTAAGTGGGATGCAGAAGAGGCTGAGATGGAGCGGAATGGGATCACTCCAGAACCACGCGAGAAGGATGGGACATTAGGGCTCGAAATTGGTTCCTCGCGCATGGCTATGAGTATGACATGAAGACGGGGAACATTGTTGAAAGTGACAGCAGGGTTAGGGTACCCAGGGGAAAAATGGATTGAAGTGACGGCAGAAACAAAGGCGGGAAAACTAAAGTTTGCTCCCGATAGAGAGAAAGACTTGCGGCGCTTGTCCTCGGTAATCCCGAGAAGGAGGACGAACAAGAGCTTCGGCCCTAGTGTTCGTGGTCGCTTGGGTTTCCGGCGCGCGCGGAGACTTATAGCGTGGCGAGAGCTAAACGCGCGAGCTGCCCAGTGCAGAATGACCGGATGGCCGAGTTTCAACGCCGACTTGACCAGCAGCAGCGGGAGATTCAGCAGCAACAGCTGGAGATAAATGAACTAAAAGAACAGCGCCAGCCAGATAATACCGCCGGCATATCTCGGCGAGACGCGGCGTTGCCGACTCGGAGGTGGCACCGCCTTTGAAGATGATAGATGGCGGTCTGATGACCCCATTGATGGAATCAAGGAGCAAACACCTTGTGATCTCCATGACGTGTTCGGGAACGTATGTGGTGGCGGTCGGCCTTACCTGCATTTGGAGGTGAAGGTGAGCCGGCAACATGGCATGGCAATGAGATTCCAGTGGCTATGCTCGTGTCGGGGTGGATTCGGTTGTGCGTCGTGGGAGACATTGCAGCTCGATATCCTGGAGGTGATGGGGGGGTTACACTCAGAGAGGTGTTGGGAGAAACCATTCTCGGGAAAAAGAAGAACATAAAGCTGCCAGGTGCTGGTAGCCCCTAGTACCGGTCGTCCCGGTCACCATCACCTCCTCCGGGTGATCGCAGGGCACCATCACCATCACCTCCTCCAGGTGATCGCAAGCCACCATCACCTCCTCCTACTGATCACATGTCGACACCATCACCCCATGGGTACGGCGTCGACCACGACATCCGTAGTCCATCTCCATCTCCAGCGCCGCCGCCTCGCCCACTAAGACTCGGTATGCACCCGGCCGGAACAAGAGTCCTACCCGCAAGTTGTCGCCCCTCCCAAGAGTACCAAAGGTTTCCTCCCCGTCCTTGGGATCTTACTGTCGAGCAAAATGCGGCCGCTGTTGCGAAACACAACTATGATCATTTCCATAAGCCAAAACCTCCAGCGCCAGAGCATGAGAAGCAAATAGCATATGCTACTTCTTTTCTGAACACACCATCGCAATATGACTTGCACGAGAAAAAGGATGACTATACACGCCACCTTGCGAAGGTAATTGATGACAAGGCTAAAAAGAAGAAGGAGGATGACGAGGCTAAGAAGAAGAAGGAGGATGACGAGGCTAAGAAGAAGGAGGATGGCAAGGCTAAGGAGAAGGATAGTGCTTGCACGAGCAAATCATCAGCCGGGAAGAAGACAAGTGCACCCCTCAAGGCGCCCAAGCAAACGACAAAAGGCAAAAAAAGAAAGGGAGTTTCCCAGCTCGGAGAACAGGCCAAACAATCGATCCCAGCACTCAAAGTGTTTGATGTTCCCAAGCTGTACCGGCAACATGGTGAAGGTTTCAATCTGGAAGAAGCTGAGGCGCTAGCGGCTTCGATGTCCTGTACCGTGGAGGAATTGCTGAGTGCCGCAGATGTTGCACTACCCTTTGCTGACATAGCTCCTACATTTGTCTACGGGGCCGACTTGGTCAGTAGAGAGCGGCTGGATAAAATGCCAACGCATATGCGGAATTTGCATCAGTGGTACCTTGATGCGTGCAAGGAGAACCAAAAGTACATCGTGGCGAAGATCCCACGTGAATATTACTACCGAAAGGAGGAGATCCATATTGAGATGAATGAACTCTGGCAGTTATTCAATTTAGAAGCCCTCGACAAATCTCTCATGAGCTGCTATTGCTTGTAAGTTGTTAACTACATCTAAATTCATTTTCATTCAGTTCATGTTCGTTTTCATTGCATATACTCATTATATCTTATGTGTTCTCTTATGCGGACTGAAGATCAGTGAATGCAAAAGTAATAATATTATCAATATTGGGTTTGTTGACCTAGATAAAGTACATGTTCAAACGGTAAAGCATAGCGCGTTAGATACGGGGGAAACCTACTAAGGTTTTTGGGGGAGCAAAATTTCTGTGATTCAATCTGTTTCCTTACAACTACGAGTGAGAGTCTTAATGATCTTTTATGCACATTCAGTTTTGCTTACTCGATGTTAAGTGTAATTCTGACGTATATACATAAACATGTGCAGCTTCCACTGGATTTTACTAGACATTCAACTTGATAAGGGAATAGTTGAAGTAAGGGACCCAATGAGTAGAGGCATGGACGGGTTCCGCGACTTGCAGAAGTTGCTCCAAGTGTAATTTCCTTCATCGCCGCGCTATATCTTTCATGAGATATCAATTAATTATCCACTCATTCAATCATTCTTTTGCCTGGCAGGACTTGGAAAGCTTTCAAGAAAAACATTAAAGAGTACACAGGCAGAGCTAACATTTACTACTGTACCGTGCGCCAGCAGCACAAGGGACGAATCTATGTGGATACTACGTTTGCGAGTTCATTCGCATGTTAACCACTGAGAAGCAAATAATAAATTCAACGTAAGCAATAGCATTCACAACTTTATTTATTTTCGTCAATATTTCGTTATCACATTGATATAGTCATACTCATCATCTCATTTTCCTATATAGGTCGACTACATGCGGGACACACTCGAACCAAAGGAACACCTACTAGGAATTGCGGAGGAAGTAGCGGGAGTTTTGCTTAGAGAAGTAATAGACAACAACGGCTTGTTTAGTCCTAATAGGCGCTCTCCCTCTCCCCAAGTTTAATTAGTCCCGGTAGTCGTGAGCTCATGTATATATATATGTAAGGGGAATCGACTTTTGTTTCCAATATTTGGTTGATCAATCTATATATAAATGAACGTGTGTACAACTTCTAGTAGCGTATAAATATATGCAACTTTTATTTCGAATAAAAGGGGGCGGTGGCGGCGGGGCGGGTGGGGGCTGCATCCCTCAAACCCTAAAGCAGCAGGTTTCTGGGAGCGCCACGTCGAGGACCTTTTGCCGCGGGTGGTAATACCGCCCGCGACAAAAGGGTCTGTCCACTGCGCGCCCCGCGTCTGCCACGTGGTCGACCATATGTCGCGGGTGGTAAGTGACCTGCGACAAAAGGTGGACCTTTTATCGCGCCTCCGTTGTCGCGGCTGGCCGCCCGCGACAAAAGGGGCTTACCACCCGCGGCAAAAGGCCTCTTCTCCACTAGTGAGAGATAACCTCACTTTTCATGAAATTTATCTTGAGTCAATACATCAACTCGAACATGTATAAAAGAAGCTTCAGGTTACTTCCTCTCTGAAGGTCATGTGTGATACAAAGGACCGTATCAACAAGCCCCAGCACTAACCCATTTTTCCGAGCTTCCAAAACCATTTTAGTTAACACTTCTCTGGCCATTGACAAGAAACGGGATAGGGGGTCTCCTGTCTTACCCCTTTTACACTATGAAAGTAAGGACCCAGTTCATTATTTATTTTCACGGACACGGTAAAATTGAGCAAAATCTGATGGATCCAAAAGCAAAAAATATCAGAAACCTACTTTATGAAAATATTAGAAAAAAGGATTCAGTTTACTTTATCTTAAGTTTTTTCAAAGTCCAACTTCAACTAACATGTGTATGATGAATAAACTCATGCAAGAAAATAATCCCATGAGTAACTTTTTTTAATTAAAGAATTCTATTGAATACTGAAAAGTTTCTCAGCATAAGGATCAAGTCTCAAACAAATGGTTTTGGTGATCAGCTTATAAGGTTATCACTCCATAGTTTAATCCCTGCACACCTAACATACCTATATGAAAATGCTTAAACATTCTAATAATATCATGTACGACAATATCCCAACAATGTTTTAAAAGTTCAATAGGAATATTATCTGAGCCATTGGCTTTATTAAGCTTCATTGGGAATACAATATTTTTTTTGAATCTCAGCAGGAGAGCTGCTGGTTTCACTTATAGCAGGAGGAAAAAAATTGTACAAACACAGCCGGTGGTTAAGTCCACCGAAGGTTCAAAGCCTACTCTCGCCTCACAAGGTGCCGCGCACCGGCAAGCACCCAACTATTGGCCTCGTCCGAGATGAGGTGGACAAGGCCAGACACACTCAACTCCTTATTACAAACAACACGTCTGTTTCTCTCACGCCAAATGTCCCACGCTACCAGAGTGGTGAGCGAGGCTGCGCGCCTGTCCGCACCTGCCAGCTTAGACACCACCCAAGAGAGGGCGAGATTGTCGCCGTCCGGTGCCCTGATGGCTGGGCAGCGTAACAACAAGGATGTGCGCTCCCACACTTGCCTAGCGCAGGGACACTCTGCGAAGAGGTGCGCCGGAGTCTCGAGGTTTCGCCGGATCTGCTGTGAAGATACTCTCTCTCTCTCTCTCTCTCTCCCTCCCTCCCTCCCTCTCTCCCCCTCCCTCTCTCCCTCTCGAGCAGGACCAAAAAGCTTGCAACAGCCAATGCTCATTTGGCCTTTGATGCCAATATAACTTTTCGTTTTCCATAATATCTAACAAAACCACCTGGATTTCCTGTTTAGCTAGTCCGGGAGCTAAACTAGCTATGACCACACTGCCCTGCTAACTGAATTAACTGTCTAAACTTATTTTCTTTTACGGGAGGAATTAAGATGTACTTGGACCTGCTCTAGCTTTGTAGCAGGTTTTCTCTCTTTTCTCTAACAAGTGCAGGTCGAACCGTAACATGTTTCTTGCTTTGCCGTAGAAAAGACTGTATTTTCGATCTAAATCTTGTTCAAACTGATGCTATAGCGCGCGCTACGAAACACGCTGGTCTTTCTCTTTATGCATAGCATATTGTGAAAGATATTGAAGTGTCTGATCGATCGTCCCATGAGAATTTTGCAGCTTCTGACGGCGCCAAAGCATGCGCACATGGCCTAGTGGCCTTGGCAGCGTTGTTTTTTTTTTCGATAAAGGGAATATATTAATATCAAAAGATATCAATTACACTTAGTCTACTGCAATAACCCTTCCACAATGGCGATCTGAATCTGTGGAAAAAAGTAAAACAACTAAGAACCATAACCTTCTAAACCTAGCAACAGCAATACAACCACGACCGTGACAACACCTGAAATACAAACTCTCCAAAAACGCCGCTCCAAGAAGGAAACAGTGCACCAGCACTGTCGTCGTCCGACCAAAGGTCTTAGGTTTTCACCCTGAAAATAGAAAGGCAGCGTTGTTGGTTGTTGATCGGACACAGTGGTGTGGGTGCGGCATCTCGTGCGCGCGCCCGGCGACCGATCAGCTCGAGAATATCCTGCGCCACTTGCAAAGTCACAAGTCGCTAGTGTATGGGCTTCGCTGTCGACGGAAGGTCCAAATCACGTCGTGATCAGCTATCAGTTGACAGTAGGGCACACTATAGGTGCAGCTTACTGAAACAGGACTCACATCCACATACAGGTCTCGCTGATGCGCTAGATCCACAAGCAATCAGGCCATGTCGATTTAAAACGGTGACCCAAATCGTCCTAATGGGTTCTCTTGGATCGCGCGGCAAGTAGAAATCAGGTAGCAGTCTGTCAGGCTAGTGCTTTTAGCGACCCGACATATTCTGTCTGCGATGGCCTGTTGGCCGAAAACACAAACAAATAAAATTCAAATGAAATGTTGGCCCAAGAACACAAACAAACAAAATTCAAATGAAAATTAAAAGCGCATGAAATTTCAGAAATATTTCATTCAATCAAAGATAATTTACATAGGAAATAAACAAAAGGAAAAATATAAACCCTAGTGTGCGCCTACTTGTCTTCCTTGTCCTCGGTGAGGTCGACGAGCATGGGCGGTGTCCATGGCCCCTGGTGCGGTCACGCAGGGTACTCCGGTGGCACGTCCTGCGGTGGAGGCGGCGGCGGAACTATCTGCCCTTCCCACCCGGCATGCGGCGGCAGTTGTGGAGGCGGTGGCAGTGTTGCGTTGTGCTCTTCGACCATCGCCGTGAGCTGGACAACGTCGTCCAACCCCTCCCAGACATCTCCTGCGTGACTGCCACTTCCGCAGCGGGAGGCTCGTCCTAGTCATCGGTGACTGTGGCGAGGTCGTCATAGTCCTCACCAGGCGGGAAGTCACACACCTCCAAGGATGCCCGCCATGTGTTGTGTTCCCAGGCGAGGAAGGAACTTCAAAAATTTCGATAGAGGTACGCGCGGTCGTACCGCAGCGATGCGGCGCCGCATCTCTGCTTCCAGCGCTAGCCCGTCGGTGGGTGCTGGCTTCACCAGCACCCTACTGAGGTTGAGGTGCCATGGTGCTCGCACTGGTCCGCGTCCACCCACTGCAGCTAGCACTCCAGCACCGGGACGTAGAGGCGATTGCTCTCATGTGGAGGGGCGACTTTTAGCGCACCGCCGCTGCATCGGCTTGTGGCCCGACGAAATCTGCCACACGTGGAGTCGGCAATAGATTGGGAGTATGGCGGACGCGTGGAGGTGACGAGCGGCAACGATGGCCCGCGGACGAGCCCGCCTCGAGGTTGTTCGTCGTCTTCTTCAGCTAGGACATCTTCATCGGTGGTGGCGGTGGTGATTTGCTGGTTTCTGTCAATGGCGCATGCCGAGGGAGTGGGGGAAAGAGACGGGCGAGGGCCAGTATAAGAAGCCTTGGCCATCAATGCACGCACAAGTTATAGCGCCTTCGGCATCGGTGCCGGTGCAAGAGTTGAGGTGACATCGCTGCAGCCAGCGACGACTTTGATGGCCGTTGCTCCTGTCGCCGGTTAGCCTTCTGTCGTCGGATCATTGCCATGCGGGCCCATGCAGACGCATCCCTCTCCCAAATTTGACGGATCAATTCATTTGGATCACGCCATCTGATTCTCCTGTCCAGGCGGAATGATTTAAATGCGGCAGGATCGGCTAGGTGGCGCCACTCGAGAGATGCCTTGAGTCCACAGTTTTTCCTTGCACACTTCGAGTACAGAAAGTGAGAGAATGATCTAAATGGAGATCGTAAACATCGTACGTGCTGCGTGAAGAGAATTTCCCTGACCGACGCCTAGTACACCAGAATTCTTTTCGCCATTCGCCAAGAAAGGCAATTAACCTGTCAGCGTTGCAATTATGCTTAACCAACGCGTCAAATCGGTGGCTGGTTCCTCTCGCATCTTTCATGGTTGTGGGCTCAACTCAGATTATGGAGCTACATGGGCAGAGCTTTCGTCCGCAGCTTGCTTGTCGGGTACTCCTTTCCTTCGATTTAATCTAGAGGAGACTTCAGATGGCTAAAGATCACCACGTTAGCTGCAGAAGAAGGTGCCTGCAAAGTGTTGAGCGGAAAAGGAGTTTAGCTTGGTTCCTTTTTGGCTTTCCGAAGTTTCCTCCGCTTGGCAGCCCCAGCTCCGGTACTACGTGAGGCCATTTGCTTTGTCTAGTTTTGTGTAGGAATGGACGAAGACAAATGTAGATTAAGCAACTTCATGATGTATTCACATTTCCACTCATAGTAATGTTCGATGCTTGTAAAATAAGTTCGCTCGAGCTTGATACCAAAAGCCCTTCATCAACCCTCTAGATTTTGGCCTAGCTCTGAAGCTATTGGTCATACCAGTCAATGGTTTTGTTAAAGTTATTGATTTTGTGAACTTGGAATTTCTTCAAGGTGAAAATCCATTATTTTTGATAGGGCGATGACAATTCTTATGCATTGTTTTCTTCTTAAAGGTGTCTCTTTTGCAGAACCTTTTTTGTAGTCTAAATGTTATCTCTGGTGGTGGTGGTTAGAGTGTTGCTAATGCGAGTGATCGCCCACCGTGTCATGTCTTTTTATCTTTTGCTTTTTCCTGCGTGCATCCTTGATGTTTTATGACATTTCTTTGACTCAGACTGGATGTAGTTTTATATTCACACTACTAATATATTTCTTTTCTTGAAAAAGATTTTGGCCTTGCATATTCAGCTTAGCAAATGACAAAAATTGGTACAAAGTACTTATAAGCTGCAACACTCGTGTCAGTCCCGAGAAGCAACTGTGAGTTGATATATGCTAAAATGTCTTCGGCTCCCGAGCTCAAGTGATCCCTTCGGTTTAAAAAATTCAAAAAACATATATACTAGAATGAAAAATCACAATGCAAAGTTCTTTTTTTTATCATGGGCTACATAAAACTGATAAAATCAGATAAATTTGGAAATTTGAAAGTATGCATACTTAGATCCATACTTTTGTCATTTTTATGTACCTCAGAACTCAAATTATTTTAAATTAATATTTTGCACTTTTGTGGATGTTTCAATAGTGGCCACATCTTCAGGCCGCAAGATTCTTCTCTATATCGGCCACTTTTATTCGTTGTCCAATATTACTAGTACGAGTTTTAGGGCATCTCTAGCGGGCCAACCCATACGGTCCTGCCGTGTCAGTTCGATCTGCGCGAACGAACGGACAACCCGCGCAGTCCCTTGTTCTCCCTTTTGCCTACCCGGTCCCTCCTGGCAGGGAGAAGAATCTAATTTCTCCTCTTCCCAAACCCTTGCTCTCCTTCTCCACCGCCACCCCCACGCAGCACCGTTGTCTATGCCCTCGGTTATCGTTGGCGTCAGCAGTTCCCAACGGGCGTGGTGGTTGTCGGTTGCCCGTAGTAGCTAGCGATTGTCGGGCAGACTACGCGGTCGACGCATCTTGTCTAGCCGGCAGCTGCCTCCCTCGGCGTCATCGATTGCTCCCCATCACAACGCGCGTAGCCGGAGTTGTCTGCGCGTTGTCCTCCATCCCACCGGGCGGAGCAGCAACTCTTATGCGGGCGCAAAGCTTGGCCGGCTCTCTGGTCGGTGCGCCCGTAACCTGCTCGTCCGGTTACCACGGTGAGTTCAAGTTATGCATCGCGACCAAGTTTCTTCTCTTTCGTTGCACCGGCGTGGGCATAACATTGAAGTGATCAAATATCATTGTCTTGTGTAAATGAATAGCAAGTCAATAGACGGAAATTCAATTCGGCTCCCGGGTGCGTATGCTCCCTCTACCAAAAAATCATATTTCGAAATGTCGAAAAATTTGAACAAAAAATTGTACGTGTACATCTCCATAATATATGCGTGTTCGTCAAGTTTCACGAAAAACCAATATTTTGTGTGGTCTATATAAAAAAGAGAAAGTTTATCTTGTGAAAAGCATTATTTTTAGCACTGAATTTTGTCTTTTTTACACATGTCACATGATAAGTCGATTTTTTATGAAACGACTTTGTGAGCACATAGCACGTGAAGATATACGTGCGAACTTTTAGTTTCAATTTTTTTAAAAATTTAAAATGTATGTAAGATGCATTTCGAAATATAGGGAGCATATGCACCCATGTTCTAAAACACCGCTCCCAATTAAAACTAAATACTAATACTAACTAAACTAAACTAACTAACTAACTAACTTAATAAAAAACTTAATGAAAAAACTTAACAAAAAAAAATGCCGGGGCATGGCCGGCCGGCACCGGCGGCCGCGCGGGACGGCGGAGGGTGGCGGCTACCTGCAGAGGGTGGCGCAGATCGAGGTGGCGACGGCGGCCGGGGTGCCCCAGAGGAGGCGGCGGCCGGAGTTGCCGCGTAGAGGCCGCGCGCGCGATCGGAGATGGCGCGCAGACGGCGCGGCCGGCGCGCGCAGAGGCGGCGCAGAGGGCGGGGGCGGCGAAGAGGCGGCTCAGAAGTGGCGGGGGCGGCGGCCGGAGGCGAGGAAGATGGCCGGCGGCGGCGGCGAAATCGGGCAGCCTGGCGGCGTGATTCGCTAAGTGCTGGCCTCCGGGTATCGCGGGTGGAGGCACCGCCCGCGGCTCCCACCTTATATACCTACCCTCATTTATCGCGGGTGGTGGCACGACCCGCGATAAAAGCCCCCCTTTTATCGCGGGCCGTGCCACCACCCGCGAAAAGGGGGGCCTTTTATCGCGGGCCATGGCACGACCCGCGACAAAAGGGGGTAGGAGGAGTTGGCTGATCCGTGGCACAGCCCATCCAACGGCTCTGGCCGTTTGAATCCAACGGCCTAGAGCCGTTGGATGGGTTGTGCCACGGATCAGCCATCTCCCCCTCTTCACCCTTTTTTCTATTTTAACTTAATAAAATTATTATTTCAATAACTTTTGAATGGTACCTCAAATACAAAAGTTTTATATATGAAAATTGATCAGAAAAATCCAATGAACATGAATATGACATGCATATAACTATTTGCATCTCGCATCATATCAAATGTTTCACCGCTTCCACGTGCCTCGCCCGCCGACGCCGGCGTGCGACGTGTAGCCACCGCTACCACGTGCCTCGCCCAGCCGACGCGCGACGTGTAGCCACCGCTTACACGTGCCATGCCCCGCGTGCGCTATATAGAGCGACGAGTGCAGGCGCAACCACACGTCACCACGCCTCGCTCATTCATCTCGGGATGCCTCCACGTCGTCGAGGGCGTCCGGTTTCCGTGGCGTTCGAGCGTCGAGCGGTAGCTTCACCGCCGAGATACGCGCCGGCTTCCGCCTCACCCTCGGCACGTACAACACGCCGGAGGAGGCGGCGCGCGCTTACGACGCGGCGGTGTGGCGCTTTCGGCGGCCAGGGCACGACATGAACTTCCGGATGTTGAATCGCTAGAGGAGGCGGAGTTCCTCGCGCCACCGCCGTGCCTCGTCGACGACGAGGACCGTCGCCGGCATCGCCAGGTGCAGCGCAGGATCGCCATCTCCGAGCGCGACGAGCAGTTGATGCGCCAGTGGAGGGCGCAGTCCCCCGACGCGTTCTTTGCTAACCTTAGGGCACAACGCAGGTCCAACAGGCGCCACCGTCGGGCCGTCGCCGCCTTCGAGCTCGAGAACCCGAATACAACTTGGACCAAACGACCCTCGGTGGGATGACATTTGGACGGAGACAACCTCCGACGACGAGTAGAGTAGACTAGTAATTTATCTATTTTATTGTAATTTCAATAAAGTCATTGTCGGTTCTATTAGTTTAAATTTAGTTTATAAAGTCGTTGTCGGTTGTTTTTGTTCAATAAAGTGGTTGAACTGAAATTAAAGTACAGACCTCAACTGAAATTAAAGTACAGACCTCAACTGAAAAATAAGATACATGGCCAGATTCGAATGTTGGAGCCATTCAATCATAGTCGTGCCTAGTCCTATAATATTCGCCACTGTAGTCATCAAAGTCGCCGACGTCATCGTCGCTAGCATCGGGGTCGCGGTTGTCGAACCTCGGCGGATGACCACGCGTGGGCTGGGATTGAGGGTAGCGCAGCGGGGGCCACGATAGGCCATGACGCTCGGAGAGTCCGGCCGCGCCACCACATCCGACGGCCGGCCTCGTTCAAGTTCGAAGGAGGCGGGCCGTCCTCCTCGTGCCTGGCAACTCTCACGCCGATTGATGAAGAAGCTGTCCCAAGTCGGGCTGTAGTCGGGATGCCAGGGGGATTCCTCCGCTGCTCGGGCGTGAGCTCGAAATAGTAGTGGTTTGTGATGGCCATCTCGCGTGGCACACCTACGGGGATAGGAGGGACCGGTACGCCTCCGACGCTCGGCAACCAGCCGGTCGGGACGCGGTAGCCGGGCGGGCGGGGGTAGTTCGAGCGCAAAGCGCCTCCGCCTCCCGGGGTGTTAGACATACGATGGAAGCCATATATGGGAGAGAGTGATGAGGTTTGCAGATATGAGTCCAAGGCCTACATATATATAGTGAAAAAATGGCGGGAATGCGGGAAGAAAATAGGCGGAACGAAGAGGCGCGCGAAACTTTCATCCCGGGTGGAGGCTCAAACCGGGACAAATCTGGGGGAGGCTTATCTAGGAGGGCCTTATCTGGGGGGATGATGTGCGGGTAACCTTTTGTCACGGTTGGTGGCTGCGGGACTAAAGCTGTCGGCAGGATAAGGATGTGTCGGTAACCTTTTGTCACGGTTGGTGGCTGCAGCCGGGACTAAAGCTGTCGGCAGGATAAGGATGTGTCGGTAACCTTTTGTCACGGTTGGTGGTTGCAACCGGGACTAAAGTTGTCGGCAGGATAAGGATGCGTGGGTGGACGCAATGCTCGATGAGATAAAGCATGTAGCACACCACGCCCTGTCGAAGGAACAAGACAAAGTAGAAGCGGTGCCGTGCCTATAAAAGGAGCATCAATACGCCTTGCCAAGCGGATCAACAAGCCAAGCACAGGTTCATTCCCATGGATGAAGGAAAGGGTTGGGAAATCTCCCGGCGCGGCTTCTCGAAGATGTCGTTGGTGCACACGCCCTACGACATCTTCGGAAGCTGCTCCGGAAAAATTTCTTTCCCTCTAACAGTGTTGGGGAAAGGGTTCTCATTATTACATAAATGTAGAGATTGTCTTGGGAACTATATATGAAGAATACATTATTACATCGCCATCTAGTGTTGTGATCTTCTACGCCGTAGCCATGGAGAATCTTCATCATTTAGTAAGATGCTTGGGTCAATTTTCACCATGAAGGGCGGAATTTCTTTAAACTTATTATAATCTTCGGACATGTCTGTCTTCTCATCCACTCCCACGATGTTTCTTTTCCCCGAAAGAACTATGTGGCGCTTTGGCTCCTCGGTTGATGTATTCTTTTGTTGATTTCTTTTTCTTGATTTGCTAGACATGTCCTTCACGTAGAAAACTTGAGCCACCTCGTGGCTAGGACAAATGGCTCGTCCAGTACGCAAGATTGTTGGGATCCATTATCATACCGTACTTATCGTCAATATGTATACCGAGCTTCACCCATTTGCACCGAAACAAAGGGACCTTAAAAGTGGGACCATAGTCAAGTTCCCATATCTCCTCTATGTATCCATAATATGTGGTGGTCTGCCATTCTCGTCTTTTGCATCGAAGCGGACACCGCTGTTTTGGTTGGTGCTCTTTTTATCTTTGTCCATCGTGTAAAATGTATTCCCATTTATCTCGTACCCTTGGAATGTACATATGTTTGAAGATGGTAACCTAGACAACAAGTACAGCTGCTCCACAGCAGATGGGTCATTAATGAGATGTCTTTGCAACCAAGCTGAAAGGTATTCATGTGTTCACGTGTAATCAAGGACTCGGGCTGGCCCGGGTTTATTTCTCGTAAAGCATTCTTATGTTTCTCGATGTACGGAGCCACCAAGATGGAATTGTATAGAACGTGTAGTGTGCTTGATTGAAAGAAATCTTGTCCCTGCACACCTTGATTTCCTTCCTAGTGTGCCTTCTTCCATCTGATCTATCTTCATTCAGGATCAGCTTCAGCTCGGGTCAGGAAGAAAGTCAACAAAAACTCAATGACTTCTGTTCCATAGCCCTGTGACAAAGGATTAACTTGTCAATGCCTACGGATTGTAGACTAGGGTTTTGCTAGAAGTAGAGGGCAAGTAGATCTCGAAGGTTTAGGCGAAAAGTACTCGCGATTATGAAAACTAGGGTTATGTTGACGGTAGATTCGATCCTTTCTTTGCCCCTCGACTCCCCTTATATAGGAGGTGGAGCCGAGGGTTTCGTTTTGTACAAGTTACGAGTCGGGACGGTTTCTAACTCATCCCGCCAGATTACAAATAATACTTCCTATTACAACTCTAACTTTCCTTAATATATCTTGGACTCCCGAACCTTCTTATTCTTCGGATAGTGGGCCTCCAGTAAATCCGGGTACTATCTTGGCGGGCCCATTTGGGATGCCTATGTCAGTAGCCCCCGAGATTTGCTTGAATCGTAGAGTCGGGGAAAATCTCTGTCTATTTTTATTCGAGAGCTTTTATTTATACTCCTTCACATAAAATTCTATATTGTACGGGGATAATGGTAGTTGGGGCTAGTTCATCGGACGGATCAGGTACTAGTTAACCGCTCTAGTGGCAATCCGCAAAAACCTACTTCAAGATCACGTCCACGGACATGATCTCGGGATCTGGTACAAACTTCGACAGGTGCCGCTTAGGTCTTACCATTACGTCGAGTCCCGGTCAAATTTATCGGGTACCTAATGCGTCCATTAGGATTTTCTTCGTATGCGTTGATACGGATAAAAGTAACAAAGCGCAGTCTTTGGCGATGCCACGCCCGGCAGAACGGGGTCTTACCTTCGCAAATTTGCGGCATTCAGAAATTGATCGCAACTTTGGCGTTCTGAGAATATATTGTCGAGTGCTTTTCGCCTTTGGAATAGCACATTTTATCGGGTCATGTTTAATGACTTATTTTTGTCTTCCCGATGGGAGTATATGTAGAGTTATATGTATAACTCGAAATATACTCACTTCTGTTTCTTTTCTTTTTTTTAAAAAAAAAAATTCATCGGGCACGCGAACAGCGTTCCGATGGGAGTAGCGAGGCTACATCCAAGGATTTGTACTTGGGTGTAGGCTCCACAGATAGTATCCTTTGCCGCTATATTTATAATCTTTCTTTTTTATATTTATCGGGTGCGCGACCAGCGCTCCCGATGGTAGCCCCCGGGGCTATGAACAAATGCTTGCATTTGGTCATAGGCTCTCGCCATTTCTATCTTGTCATACTCGAAATTTTCTATTTTTCCAAAGTAGCCCCCGAGCATTTGGGCAAAAACTTGTATTTGACCAAAGGCTCCTGGAATAGTCTTGCATTGTCGATAAACATTCCAAACTTCATAGTCGAGCTTTTCCGTCATTTTAATGACGTCATTGCTGATGATAACCACGATTTATATTTCGGAATCTAACCATTACCGCTTGTTTCGCTGCCTTGTGGGTCCCAATTCTTGATCTGACGGACACGTCGTGCAATTGGGGGACACATGTTCTCCCTTTTTCCTGGCACACGTTCTGTAACCTCGTCAATGTTAAAATACCATTGTACCCTTGTATCCACGTGGTGATCATCTGCTGCATTCTTTTCTCATCCAACGGTTCCGTCGCTTCACCGCACCTGTATATAAGGTCCCCTTCTTCTTCCTCGAACAATTCCGCTCGCGCCGTTCCCTGCTTTCCTCTGCAAAATTTCCTCCTGCGCTCCTCATCTCCCAAAGCTCTTCTCTTTGTAGCTACACCTCTCCGCCATTGTTGATGCCACCGCGTCGATTGACCAGGCAACACACCTGACCATCGATGGCTGCCGCGGATCTAGGAGCCGCGGAGTGGGAGAGGTCCAAGATCACGAACCAGGACCTCAATCTCTTGAAGAAGCTGGGGATTACCAAGAAACCCAAGGCGGTTTGCTTCCCCAGTGAAGAAAGCTACCCAACCCCTCCAATGGGGTATCGGGTAAGTTTTGTTGATCATCTCATCCGCGGTCTTTCCGCCCCCATTCACCCTTTTCTTCGGGGATTACTTTATGTTTATGGTCTCCAACTTCACCACCTCACACCCAACTCTATCCTTCACATTTCTATCTTTATCACCCTCTGCGAAGCCTTCCTTGGTGTCCAGCCTAACTGGGCATTATGGGCGCATTTTCTTTTGTCGCCGTAATGGCTCGCGATGTCGCCTATAATATAGCGAGCGTTATTTCCGTTCGCTCCTCATCCAACTACTTCGACGTCAAACTCCACGACTCCGTTCAAGGATGGCGCGAGGAAGTGGTTGTACATCCGTGAAGAAAACAATGGCTGCGCCGAAGACAACATTCCTCCTTTTGACGGTGCGAGAAAATCCTTCGCCGCCGTTCTGGGACGAAGCTACAGGAAGAAAGAACTTCGACAGAGGCCCTGATGACTCGCATCCATGAGTTGCAAAATACTCGTGGAAAAGAATTATCAGGCATCCAAATTACGGCGTACTTCCTTAAGACTAGGGTGCGCCTCTTCGAGCTCGCAAAACCCTTTCTGGAATTATGTTGGCGATGAAGACACGGATCGCCTGTCGACGAATTTGGAAGCCAAGGATTTGGATAAGCTTATTCGAAGGATTTCATCCCTCAAGAAGAAAGACTCCATCCCTTCCACTTATCGCGTAAAACCATACAGCGCCGCCCATGCGCTTCCCAAGGTAAACATTGTTGCGTATTTTGTCCATTGCCCTGCTTTTTGTGTTGTTATTCGTTTCTGACGTCCTTCCCTCTTTTTATACAGGACCACCCAAATCTTGTTTCACTTCCTCCTCTTCCTGAAGGTGGGGATGTCGAAGAAAGGGCCGTTATCTCCGATGATAACCCAGATGCCCCCCCTTTTGCAAATGAACCCGCAGAATCTCGAAAATCTGCGGGATCCGACGAAAAAGAGGATGTCTCTGAAGCCACTGCGTCGGCACAATCTCTTCCTCCTGCTGTTTCTCCAAGGAACAAAAGGAAAAGGGATGATGTCGAAGATTCTGGCACCTCCAAAGTCGACGAAGCTGTTCCTCCACACCAGAAGGCAGGGTATGATCCATATCTCGAGGCTCTCATCAGTTCGTAAGTACCCTTTCTCTTGTTTATTTGTAGTCGAAGATTCCTGTCTATCTTGCTGTTTATGTTGTCTATGCTTGCTTGTAGTGATGATGAAGAAGAAGTACCAACTGCTGATGTGGCTGCTCGAACGAGTACGTCACATACATTAGTCGCCTCGGAGGCGCGGTCGAAGGAGAAGAAACATCGCCTCCTCGACAAAATATCGGCGCTGCTACTCCTCCGTCAAGCCCCCTTGTCCCTTCACCAAAAAGGGCAAGGGTTGAAATAAATCCAGAGCTTACTCTTCAATCGAGTAGCTCTTCTAACCCTCTCTTAGATGATGTAAGTTGTTAATGCTCTTGTCGCTGTTTACACTTTCTCCGTTTGCTCCTATGTGTCATCATTTTTCCCATGTCGACATTTTCTTTCTTTGTCTCTCCTTGACATCCTATGATCAAAGAGCTTCTTCGCATCGGTGCCCAATTCGTTGGGTACCGTGATTACTTGACAAGGCGGAAGGTAATGCCTGGCCATTTTTTTGCTTCCTTTCTGCATGTCTGTCGACGTTTACAACTAATCTTGTCTTTCTTTTTCAGAGAAACTGGCAGAAGCCAATGAGCGTGCTGACACACTTGCTCAAAAGTTGGAGCAATGTGAAGAGGCTCGTAAAAAGGCCGAGTCGGATGCAATTGAAGCTAGGCAAGAAACCGACAAGGCTAAGGCTGATGCTGCTAGTATCGAAGATCTTCGGAAACGTTTGCATGACGCCGAAACTTTGCTAAGCGATCACATAGCTGCACAATCTGCTCGCGAAGCGGCGATCACCAGACGCATAAAAACACAAAGTCGTCGCTTTGTCAGTAAGTATTTGCACCATTTCATATCCTTTGGATTTTTCTTTTTTGCACTTGTTTGTTGACCAGAGTTTCTATTTTTATTTTGACAGATAGGACCGCTCAAGAATTTGAACTTGAGAATCCCGACGACGATGCTCTTCTTGACGCCCTTTCATTCCTTGAGTTTCATGGGACGGAAGCGCGTGAAGGTATGGATGAAGCCAAGGCGGGGTTGTCGAAGCTTTTCCCCTACTTCTTCCCGAAGAAAGAGGAGCCCGCAACTTTCCTTGGTCTTACCAAATGCTTTAATCCTCCCGAAGATCTTGGGCTGAAAATGCGCCATGAGAACATGAAGGTTGCCGTGGAAAGCACTGTTGCCCTAGTTGCTGACAGTCAACAAACTATTGACTGGGCCAAAGTTGGCGACACGGAGCAAATAGAGCAAGCAAAATGGCGATCCTTGATCAAGGCGGCGAAGATGAACACGAAGAAAATCCTGGCCTATCTCGGGATCAAGCCATCTTCGACCCCTAGCTCGTCAAGGCCGGAGGTCTAATTGAATGCCTTTGTCTTGTCTATTTTTTGCTTTCTTTGTTTCTTTTGTTGTTGTCGCCATTCTTAGCCTTAGCGACAATTACCCTGCCAATCCCTTAAGAGAACTTCTTTTGTAATGACCATGTAAATTTTCTAGAAGCAATGAAATTCCTCTTGGTGCTATCGTTGATTCGGGGATTTTCTTTTCCAGTTGATATTTGACAATTATTCAACCAATCCTTGCTCTCCCGATGCTGCTCCCGCGTCTTCTTTGTCGAAGAAAGTAAAAGCCGATGATAATTTCCTTGAAGGTTCTTCAAGCACACCTTTGTCGGAAGATTTACTGGAACTTCGGCAGCAACTTCAGTCCATGAAGAAACAAACTCTGGCAATGATGGAGCAATCTCGAAAAGCATCTGAACAAGAACGACTTGCTCGTCGACAAGCCGAAGAGGCTATGGCTGCCAAAGATGCTGCTATATTGGAAGCAAAAGGAGCTAGTGCCCGAGAAAATAGTATGCTCGAGCTGATGTTGGAAGCTAGCACGGATATGTTAGGTATGTATCTCAAACTTTCCGATGTCTTCTCTTTATTTTGCTGTGCTTTTTTTTTTAAGTTTCTTGCCTTATTGTCTAATAGGCTCAGTTCTTGATGCTGCTGCCGAAGATCTGAGAGTAAATGAGAGAACGAATCTTCTTGTCAACCTTTCTCTAAACCATGGCTGTTTATTTTGGGCCACTCCGAGCAGACAGATTGTCAGGTTTCAAGATCGTGCTTGCCAAGTACGCGAATATCTTGACTTCTGTACCAAGACCCTGTCTATGGTTTATAACTCTATGTTTCCTCGAAACATTCAACCAAAAACTCTTCCCGAGTTAATGGAGAAATTTAAAGATGCCCATAGGATCCATAACTTTGTCAGAGCTCAACTGGTGGCTGGCGCCAGATTTGCCCTTATCATGCGAGATTGCCACCGAAGATGTCGCAAGTTGTCGAGAAAGTTCACGTACGGCGCGAAGAAGTTGGTGTCGATCGTATTAACACGAAGTTTCACCTATAGCCGAAGAAATGATTGAAGACCTTCTTCGGATGGATGCCGACTTTTTTCCTTTGCTGCGGTTTTCTTGCCTCCTGAAGACCTTGATACCCTTGATGATATATTGAATCAAGACTGATTATTTTCCTTTGGTAGATAATTCTTTCTTGTAAATCATAATCATGATTATATTATGAAGCAGACATCATATTTCTATATTTGTCTAGCCCCCGAGTATTTTCGGTGGCTATTCACTGTATTTGTATAATGCGAGGTTTTAAACCAAGGCATGTATTCAATATGTAGTTTTGTCTAATATCAGCCCCCGAGCTACTTTGTTGAGTACTGTTTTGTGTTTTTATTGACTCGCGAAGTATGGTAATACTAAGGCGAGGCTTTTTCTTTTTTCGAGCAACTATATTGGTATTCGTCGGGTCAAGACTTTGAGCATGTCGATAAAGAAAAGTTATATTGATACTATCTTTATTATATTGCATAAGCCCGCCTCATTAAAAACCTTCTCGGCCCCCTCGGTGCCCCGAAAAGGAAAAGAGTGCGTGAAAACTCGTGGGCGTTTCAGTACATTGTATGTTTACAGAGGAGGCTATATTTCAGCATCTAAGCGTAAAAACGCGTGAGCTGTGCCACGTTCCGGGGATTTGGCTCGGCAATTCTGTCTTCTTGTCTTTGATTCTGTATGCTCCTCCTTCGATTACTTCTGTGACGATGTAGGGTCCAAGCCATGGTGATTCAAGTTTTTCGTGACTTTTTTGATTTAGTCGCAAAACTAAATCACCGACTTGAAAAGACCTTGGGCGCAATCGTCTACTATGGTAATTCTTCAGATCCTGTTGATATTTAGCGACTCGTGACAGGACTTCATCTCGAGCTTCGTCAAGTGCATCGACATCGTCCTCCAAGGCTTCTCTCGAGGTTTCTTCATCATATTCGTGACTCTTGGAGAATCGTGCTCTATTTCTATCGGCGGGACTGCCGGCGCCATGAACCAGGAAAAACGGCGTCTCTTGTGTTGCTGTATTTGGTATTGTTCGAATACTCCACAAAACGCTCGGCAGCTCCTCCGGCCAAGTATGTCGAGCTTTTTCCAGTGGTCCTAGCAGACGTTTCTTGATGCCATTGCAGATAATGCCATTGGCTTTCTCGACTTGTCCGTTGGTGTGGATGTGCGACGGACGCAAAACTCAGCTTGATGCCCACTTCTGCGCAGTATGCTTTGAACTCCTTGGACGTGAAGTTGCTGCCGTTGTCTGTGACAATACTATGAGGAACTCCAAATCTGAAAACGATGCTTTTACGAACTTAATCGCCGATGCGCCGTCCGGTGAATTTATCGGCTTTGCTTCTATCCACTTTGTAAATTTGTCGACAGCAACCAGCATATACTCGTAACCTCCTGGCGAAGCTTTGTGTAGTTTCCCACCATGTCGAGACCCCATTGAGCAAAAGGCCAAGATAATGGGATTGGCATAAGTTCTGCTGCAGGAGAGTGAGGTCTGGCGGCAAATCTTTGGCACGCGTCGCAAGTTCTCACTATTTCCTTTGCGTCCTCGATTGCTGTTAACCAATAGAATCCTGCTCTGAAAACCTTAGCCGCAATAGCCCGGCTGCTCGCGTGGTGCCCGCATATTCCTTCGTGCACATCTTTCAGGATGATTCTCCCTTCTTCGGGTGTAACACATCGTTGTAGCACGCCCGAAATACTTCGTTTGTACAACTCCCCTTTTACCACGGTGAAAGCTTTTGATCTCCGGATTATTCGCCTTGCTTCGACTGGGTCGTCGGGTATTGTTTTCCTTAGGATATATGATATGCCTGCATCCATGGAACTTGCACCATCATGACTAGCTCTTGCTCTTCTTCTTCTTCTACTGTGTCTTTGGTGATACTCGAGGTTTTCTCTTTCTTCTCCTTTTTTGCTTTTGCTGGTTTTGTTGATCTCTCGCTTATCTCTTCCCAAAACACGCCTAAGGAATCGTGAGACATTGGGACCCGATGTTTGCAAGAACATCGGCTTCATCGTTGCTCATTCTGCTGATGTGGTTTACCTCACAACCATCGAATAACTTCTCCAGCTCATTGTACACCTCTTTGTATGCTATCATACTTTCGTTGACTGCATCGCATTGGTTCATGACTTGCTGTGCTACAAATTGTGAGTCGCCGAAAATTTTTAGTCTAGTTGCACCGCAGGCTTTCGCCATCTTCATCCCGTGTATGAGAGCTTCATATTCTGCTTCATTGTTAGACGCGTTTGGGAACGTCATCCGCAAAACGTACTTCAACTTGTCGCCTTCGGTGATACTAATATCACGCTTGCTCCAGCCCCTTCCGAGTCTTTTGGACCCGTCGAAGTTCATAGTCCAAGTTCTCGATAAATCTGGGGGTCCGTGTTTTGTAGCTCCATCCACTCTGCAATGAAATCCGGTAAGACCTGCGATTTTATTGCTTTTCTTTTCATACGTGATGTCCCGAGCAGAAAGTTCTATTCCCCAAAGGGAGACACCCATAGCTTCTGGGTTGTTTAGTATATTTGATAAGGGAGCCTCGTTGACCACTATTATCGGGTGCGCCGAAAAATAGTGCCGCAATTTTCTTCTTTATCGTGAATACTCCATATGGTTACGATATTGCGGGTACCGCTGTTTGAAAGCGACAGTACTTGATGAAATATCTTGCCTTTGAACTCCATGAAGCTTGCCTTCTTCTTCTCTCTCGGCCACTAGGGCCGTGCTGACCACCTGAGGTGTGGCTGCAATATATAAGAGGAGAGGTTCTTTCTCTTTCGGCGCCACCAATATCGGTGGTGTCGAAATTGCTCTTGAGGTTCTCGAAGGCTCTGTCCTGCTTCCTCGTTCCATTGATATTTTCCCCCTTTGTTTGATCAATGCATAGAGCAGCGCTTTTCTCCTACTTTGGCGACAGATACGCAAAGCTGCGACTCGCCCCGTTAAGCTTGTATTTCTTTCAGCTTGGTTGGCTTCCTCATAGTGACGATGGCCTGTATTTTTCGGGATTAGCTTCAATCCCCCTTGCGGATACTAAGAACCGAAGTTCTCCTGCGGGAACTCCAAAGGAGCATTTTGTCGGGTTCAGCTTGAGGCAGAACTTGTCGAGTTGTCGAAGGTTTCCTTCAAGTCTTCGATCAGTCGACCCTTTCTTTGATGTTATTACGACATCGTCGATGTAGACTTGTACATTTTCCCAATCTGTGTTGCTAGGCATCTGCATCATCCGTGATATGTTGCTCCGCGTTTTCAAACCAAAGCGGCATTGTTTGTGTAAAACACGCCATAAGGTGTGATGAACGCTGTCTTGGCTTCATCTTCTTCTTTTAGTCTGATCTGGTTATAAGAATATGCGTCAAGAAGGAAAGACGTTCGCATCCTGCCGTGGAGTCGATGATTTGATCGATCCTTGGGAGGAAAGTGATCCTTAGGACAATGTTTATTGAGACACGTGAAGTCGACGCACATGCGAAGGACTATTGTGTGTTTCTTCGGCACCATCCCTGGGTTAGCTACCCATGTGGCTTAAGATATTTCTCTGATGAAACCAGCGTCTTTGAGTCGATCTATTTACGATAACATGGCTTTGCGACTAGGCTCCGAAAAACGCCGCAAAGGTTGCTTTTGGTCTTGCGAGAGGATCCAAATTGAGGTGGTGCTCGGCGAGTTCCCTGGGTACTCTGGCATGTCGTGGACACCATGCGAAGATTTTCCGGTGCTCACGGAGGAACTCGACGAGCGCGCTTTCTATGCGACATCCATGTTTGCGGCAATGGACGTCGTTTTCTTTGGATCTGTCGGGTGGATCTGTACCTCTTTTGAATCCTTGTTTGTGTTGAAAGTTGACTCCTTAGAAGATCTCCCTACCTCTGGCAGTACATCATAATCAGTGAACCGTGGTGCCGCATATTCTGCTTGCATCCCGAAAGTTTCCGACAGTCGATGAAAATCTTTGTCATATTTATCGGATAACGCAAAACTTCCTTTGATTGTGATAGGTCCCTTGGGTCCAGGCAACCTCCACAACAGATATGTATAATGCGACCGCCATGAACACAGCATACTGGTCGTCCCAATAAGGCGTGATATTGCGATGGGAAATCGACGACTTCGAACTCCAAATTCTCTATCCTGTAGTTTTCTCGGGTGTGAACGTCGAGGTTGATTTTGCCCAATGGGTAACTTGGCTTCTCTGGTGTAATCCCGTGGAAACGTGTGTCGGTTGGTTTCAAGTTCGCTAGGGATATGTTCATCTTCCTCAATGTATCTGCATACATGAGGTTTAAGCTGTTGCCGCCATCTATGAAAACTCTCGACACATCAAAACCAGCGATTGCGAGGTAAGATGAGTGCTGATTGTCTGGTCGAGGAACTTGCTGCGGATGATGCGCAATTGTGAAGCCGATGTCCCCGACCAATTTAAGTACTCATTGTTGGTGGAGGCATCTTCTCTGCCATGAACACTTGTCGAGAGATTACCTTCTGCGCACTGTTGGATGGCCTAGCTTTCAATCATCGAGACCACACCGTTAGAATTAGGGTCAACATATGGAGGTGGGTGTGGTGCTGCCGCTTCTTACGCTGGTGTCGATTTTCGTCGGTAATTGCGGGAGGAGGTGGGAGGTGAATCTCGCTCCTTGGCTCCCGAGGTTTGTTATTTGCTTGTGCATTTGCAATTCCTGCGGCTCGCAGCATTGCCTGAAAATTACGGCAGTCTTTCTGGAGATGTCCTGACTGCCTTTTTCCATTGTTGTCGAGGTAAAAGTGCATTTGACATGGACCGTTCATCATCTCCTCGGGAGACACGTAAGGTCTTTGAATCCTTGGTCCACTATTTTGCCTGTTGCCACGAAAATCACCTCTATTATCGCCTTGTTGCTCATTACTTCTTTGATAATCATCTCGATTATTTCCTCCAGGATTTCCTCGAAAACCAGCCGATATATGGCCGGGAGCATCGTTATTGTAGAACTGGCGAGAAAATCGCCTTCTATTTTGATACTTCGACGATCCTCTTCTGGCGACCTGTGTCGCTTGTTGTATATTGCGTCTTCTCCATCTGCCCATTTGTTGGCTATCTCCATGAGTGCTGATATGGTCTTAGGGTTAGTTCTCCCTAAGTCCTCGATAAAATCTGCTCGGCGGACTCCTGCCACGAACGCATCTATTGCCCTCTCGTCAGATATATCTTCTGCCGAGTTCTTTATGATGTTCCACCTCTGTATATATTTCCTCATCGACTCGTCGTGTTTTTGTCGACACGCCCTCAACTCTTCCAACAACGCAGGTTTCTTGCAGGTGGATCGGAAGTTTTTCACGAAGATGTCCTCAAAGTTATCCCAGTGTCGATGGAATTTGGGGGAGTTTCTTTATCCAAGATCTTGCGGCACCGCTCAAGTGAACTTGAATACTTTGCATAGCTGTTGCTCTGGTTCCTCCTACCAGCTTCACCATCTCGAGATAATCCACGAGCCAATCCTCGGGATCTTGCGGGCCGTCGAATTTCTTGAAATTTTCGGGTAGCTTGAACCCTTTAGGGACTCGAGTTTTTCGAACTCTTCTCGTAAAACACGGGAGTCCACACATATCTTCGTCGGCAACTTCTGGTGAGTGCTGACGCTCCCTTCTTTCTTGTCGTGCTCTGTCCACCCTTACTTGGACTGCTGTGTCTCTCGCTCCACTTGTCCTTGGGGGATCTTGAACTGCTGTGTTGGGTCGTGGACTATTTTGCATAGGATTTTCTTCGGGAGGCGTTGTTGCAAACGCTGTTCCCATTACTCCTACTCCAGCCATCGCCATATTGAACAATGGTTCTCTCGGGTCCCCGGGAGGTGGTCTAGACGCAAGGATATCGCTTGTGTTGCCATGTAACCTGCTTGGCGTTTTTGGGATGATATTTCCTCTTTCATCAATCGACATGAAGGACATGTCGAGATTTTGGATTATGTTTCCTCTTTCGGGTATGTTTTGCAGCCGAGACATTGCTCTCCTCAGCTTCTCTGTGGCTATCTCCGTAGTTCTGACGACTTAACTCTGCTCGGCGTCTGCGGAGCTTCTTTCCTCCTATTCGGGGATCTGTCTGTTTTTCCAACTCTCTGCTTACTCGAGCAAGTCTATATTGATATGCTTGAAGTTCTTGTACATTAGCAGTGGTGGTCATAGGTTCTGAACCATCCATGGCTTTCGCAGCCCTATCCCACGCTTCTTGCGGGAGATGTACTCTTTCTCGAGGTGAAGACCCGACGTATTTAGTGCCTAGGCCATGTCTGAGATCAGCGGGATCGACGTATGGATTTCCCAATTCGTCGAAAGCCTCCGATGTTCGGCTCTGATCGGCCAGCCCCTTCTATCACATAGATCTGATGATATTTTGCACGTTGATTTTTATCAGGATTGGTGACACCATCATGTAGAGTGGTGAAGACCTTTCCGATGGCGGCAGACTTGTCGATGAAGTTGAAGCTGTTTGTCGGAGTCGCTTGCTAAAGGAGTCCGCAGAGACGACTCGAAGGATGTGTTGCTGAAGATCTTGGCGAGCTTTCCGCTTGCCTTGTTGTCGACGAAGTATGGCGACGAAAACTCCTCGTCACTCGACGAAAAGTTAGAATCGACCGCTGAAAATTCCGACGAGATCGGAACTTCGAGACGGTAGGATCCTTCCTTGTTGACGCCAAATCGGAATTCTCCGAACGTCATGATGATGGGCTCCTCCAGATAGGCACATGCATCCATACGGGAGGGCGGTGAAGAATAAAATTGAATAGATCAGTTTTCCCTTGTTACCTCGATCCATCGCGTTGCTTGCTGTCGACGAAGTCGATCTTGAACGTGCCATCGAGATCAGCTCCTTGCAACCTCTAATTCCCACAGACGGCGCCAATTGACAAAGGATTAACTTGTCAGTGCCTACAGATTGTAGACTAGGGTTTTGCTAGAAGTAGAGGGCAAGTAGATCTCGAAGGTTTAGGCGAAAAGTACTCGACGATTATGAAAACTAGGGTTATGTTGACAGTAGATTCGATCCTTTCTTTGCCCCTCGACTCCCCCTTATATAGGAGGTGGAGCCGAGGGTTTCGTTTTGTACAAGTTACAGAGTCCGGGACGGTTTCTAACTCATCCCGCCAGATTACAAATAATACTTCCTATTACAACTCTAACTTTCCTTAATATATCTTGGACTCCCGAACCTTCTTATTCTTCGGATAGTGGGCCTCCAGTAAATCCCGGGTACTATCTTCGGCAGGCCCATTTGGGATGCCTATGTCACTTTGAGATACTTCCTTCCGGCCTAGCTCGGTTATGAACATATTTCTTTAAGACTCCCATGAACCTCTCGAATGGGAACATATTGTGTAGAAATACAGGACCGAGAATTCTAATCTCTTCAACTAGGTGAACGAGGAGGTGCGTCATAATATTGAAGAAGGATGGTGGGAACAACAACTCGAAGCTGACAAGACATTCGACCACATCTTCCTGTAATCCTGACAAAGTTTCTGGATCCATTACCTTCTGAGAAATTGCGTTGAGGAATGCACATATCTTCACAATGGCTAGTCGAACATTTTCTGGTAGAAGTCCCCTCAATGCAACCGGAAGCAATTGTGTCATAAGCACGTGACAGTCATGGGACTTCAGGTTACGGAATTTTTTCTCCTTCATATTTACTATCCCCTTTATATTCGACGAGAAACCAGACGGAACCTTGATACTGAATAGGGCTTCAAAAAAGATATCCTTCTCTTGTTTGGTAAGAGCGTAGCTGGCAGGCCCTTCAAACTTCCCTGGATGCTTGCCGTCTCGTCCTTTATGATGTTTCTGGTCCTCACGTGCTTCTGTTGTATCTTTTGACTTCCCATACACGCCCGAAAACCTAGAATATTCACACAAAGATTCTTGGTCGGGTGCATCACGTCGATTGCGGAGCGGACTTCCAGGGCTTTCCAATATTCTAGCTCCCAAAATATAGATTTCTTCTTCCACATGGGCGCGTGTCCGTCGGCGTCTTTCGGAACAGGTTGACTGCCTGGACCCTTTCCAAAGATAACATTTAAATCCTTGACCATGTCAAATATATCAGCACCACTACGGGGGACAGGCTTCGGACGGTGGTCTGCCTCGCCATCGAAATGCTTGCCTTTTTTCTTAAGGGATGCTTGCGCGGAAGGAAACGACGATTGAACGGGTACACAACTTTTCTGCTTTTTTCCAAATATTTACTTTCAGTCTCATCTAAACAGTGTGTGCATGCATTGTATCCTTTGTTCGTCTGTCCTGATATTACTGAGAGCAGGCCAATCATTGATGGTTACGAATAGCAACGCTCGTAGGTCAAATTCTTGCTCGGTGTGCTCATCCCACACACGTACACCTGGTTTGGCCCACAACTCCAAAAGTTCATCGACTAATGGCCTTAGGTACACGTCAATGTCGTTGCCCGGTTGCTTTGGGCCTTGGATAAGCACTGGCATCATAATGAACTTCCGCTTCATGCACAACCAAGGAGGAAGGTTGTAGATACATAGAGTCACGGGCCAGGTGCTGTGACTGCAGCTCTGCTCCCCAAAGGGATTCATGCCATCTGTACTTAGACCAAAGTATAAGTTCCTTGCCTCACCTGCAAAATCCGGGAACTCTCTCCCGATGTTTCTCCACTGCCGACCATCAGCGGGGTGCCTCAACATCGCGTCTTTCTTACGTTCTTCCATGTGCCATCGCAACAACTGGGCATGCTCTTTGTTTGAACAAACGTTTCAACCGTGGTATTATTGGAGCATACCACATCACCTTCGCGGGAACCCTCTTCTGCGTGGCTCGCCCTCAACATCACCAGGGTCATCTTTTCTGATCTTATACCGCAATGCACCACATATCGGACATTTATTCAAATTCTCGTACTTCTCACCGCGGTAGAGGATACAATCATTAATGCATGCATGTATCTTACGCATCTAATCCTAGAGGGCAGACAAGCTTCTTTGCTTCATATGTACTGACGGGCAATTCATTATTTCTTGGAAACAGCTTCTTTAATATTATCATCAATTTCTCAAATCCCGAGTCAGTCACACCGACCTCTGCCTTCCATTTCAGCAATTCCAATATGCTACCCAGCTTTCTATGCCCATCTTCACAACCTGGGTACAACAATTTGTGGTGGTCCTCTAACATCTTGTCGAACTGCAACCTCTCCTTATCCGTGCCACAGTCTCTTCTTGCATCAGAAATGGCCCGACGAAGATCATCATCAACAGGATCATCTGATGCCTGTTCTTCACCTCCTTCTTCTTCATTGTCGTCCATTGCGGTATCATCGCATTCAGAGAACATAGATCGGTACTGTTCATCATTATCTTCTTCTTCATCGCCGTCTTCCATCATAACCCCTTCTTCTCCGTGCTTGGTCCAAACATTATAGCTGGACATGAATCCAAACCGAAGCAGGTGGCTCTTAATGTCTCTTGAGCAAGAGTAATCCTTCTCGTTCTTACATTTTAGACATGGACAACACATAAAACCTTGCTTCGACTTGTTGGCCTCGGCCACAAGCAGGAAAGAATTCACGCCCTCTCTGAAAGCGGGAGCACATCGGTTACCGTACATCCATGGATGACTCATATGCATCATAAGTACAATTATATATATATCAGATGCAATCACCTTTCTAAAATTAGTATTGTATGGACTATGTATATATATATATATACGAGAAAATAGTGGCTAACCTTTTAGGATCGAAAAGAGGAGAAATCTTATCAACTAAAATCAAGTGGCATCCCTCTTACAAGCATTCCATCAAACACCTCTTGTGCACATGTAGAAAAAATGAGCTAGCATACACCTCCACCTTCACCACCAAGGAAAAAATAAGGTGGGGGGCTGGCTGCGTGTCATATATAGCCATGGCCCTTTGGTCGCGGGCGTATTACGACCCGCGACAAAAGGACCGACAGGAAGCCCCAGCACTCAGACACCTTTTGTCGCGGGTCGAGATATGGCCCGCGACAAAGCGCGACAAAAAGCCCTGCCCGCTCCACACGGTTTCTGGGCGACGTGGCCAGGCCATTTGTCGCGGGTGCAGGCGCGCCCGCGACAAAAGGCTCCCACGAAAGCCCTGTTTTCCACTAGTGTCTATAGGAGGAGACCATGATATAACCACCACAGAGACAATGATATAACCACCACGTGGGAAACTTACCTATGAAATACTTGGTTGTGCATGTCTCTTCTGCTGCCTTACTAATTATCAGTGTATTTCTTTCATCCCTTTGGATTGAAATAACAAAACAAGAAATCAAAATAATATGATTCAACCTCAGACCCTTTTGATGTAGCCGATAATAGTGGAGCTCGAAAATTGATGTGTATTCGAGTCATAGGAGCCGCTGGTAATCAACGATATGCTCATATTGGTGATGTTATTGCTGCTGTAATTAAAGATGCATTGCCGCAAACGCCTCTAGAAAGATCCAAAGTAATTCGAGCTGTAATTGTAGGTACATGTAAAGAGTTCAAATGTTTGTTAAGAAATTTTATTCCCGAATTTGCGATAATGCATCCTCCTGGGTTAGATTAACTTTATTACACTCCTGCTTATCTGGAATTCTAGCTTCCTACAGGTCGATGTTTATGTTCAACAAGACTTTTATTGAAAGGCTTAAGAAACATCAAAGGAAATTCCTTTAGTAGAATAAGTGTAAGAAAATTAAATATCATATGGTGAAATGAAAAAGGATTTGTAAATCAAAAAATAAAGGAGGCCTTCTGGCCTTGGGGTTGGAAATTTAAGAAAACAAATGCTGGCTCTCCTAGTTAAATGGTGGTGGAGATTGGATACTCAAGATGGGTTGTGGCAAAAAAAAGTGAAATAAAAAAATTAAGAAATAAAATGGTTGGCTTGATTAAATCAAGGTTTAGTGATTCGCCTTGTTGAAAAGCAATTATGCAAGTAAAGGATATCTATATGGAAGGAAGAGGTGTCGTCCTAAAAATAGCAATATTCTTCGGTTCTGAAAAAATGTATGGTTAGATTGTACTGCGCTAATGGAGAAGTACCTGGGGTTGTATGATATATGTTAGGAGGTTGATATTACCTTCAAGCATTGTTCCTTGAAGAAGTCTAATGTGCAGTTTAGAAGAAGATTGCATAATATCTTACTTGATCAATGGAATTACATTACTAGGGAGGCAAGAGATTCATATCTAAAGGGATGATTCCTTCGTTTGGAAGTTGAATTAGAACATGAAATTCACAACTAAGTCAGTATATGAGTTTCTGGAGAGAAATTCTTTCGGTACAAATTATAAGTGGATCAGGAAAGCAAAGCGCCCTCTTAAGATTTAGATTCTCCTATGGCAAAATGCAATTCTAACTAGGGACAATATGAGAAAGAGGATTTGGCCGGGTAACCCAAAATGTTCTTGTTGTGATCAATTGGAAACTAGGGACGATTTTTTTTTTATCATTGTGCTTCAGTCAAACTGGTATGGGAACAATTTGAGCTGTTCTTAAGACTTCTACTCTGCTCATAGAAGCATTGTGCTGGTCTATTTGGACTACAAGAAACAGAGTGACTTTCTAAAAGTACAAGTAGAAATATTGGGCAGGGTTGTACAAGAAGGATGACAAAGAGGCTATCCTTGCTAGAGCTGAGCAGCTGTTGCAGGCGACAAGATATCTGGTGAGAAGTGACGATGTTGGAGCTTCACTCCCTCGATCTGGTGTCCTCATGATCACTGGTTGATGATTCAAGATCGTTTGAAGGTTACCTTTTGCTAGCTTTAATTGTTATGTTTGTATTGTTGATGTCAGTTCCTGGTGTTGATGAACTTTGAACTAAGTTGGGTTGTCAGGTGGTATCAAGTTTTTGCCCCGTAGGTGTGCTCGAGAACGAGCACTCTCAACAATTTCCTGCTACCACACCAACTCGCTCTTCCCATTTCCTTCTTCCTAAAGTTTCTTGAGAAACTAATGGAACATGGCGTGAGCCTAGTTGGAAAAAAGCTCCTGGCGTACCACAAAAACCTGAAGAGAGTGGACGGTCGAATGGAGCTCGTCAAGCCGGTCCTCACACTAGCGTTGTCATTTACTTCACCACCGTGCTTGAAGTGTCAATGGAGGTTCTTTTGAAGGACATTTCTTTAGATGGCTTAAGAGAAAGGCATCGACGGAAAATGTTACATAAACAGAAAATACTTTTGCAAGTCCAATGATCACGAAGGTCTTGGAATCCTCAACCTTACAAAGTTTACCTCGGCCCTATGGTTGCAAATGGATGAATGGTTCCAAACCTTGGATCTGGCTTGGGAACTGTTGCACTTCAAATGGCCTCGATCTTTTTGTGGCAGCAACAACGGTCACAGTGAGAAATGGCGAGAAGGCCATCATTTGGAATGTGTTGCCTAGACGGAATGACCAAAGGAGATGGTTCCCATATTTGTTTTTTTGATATTGCAAAGAAGAGAAAATGTTTGGTGCGAAGAGATTTGAAGAATGTTTTTTTATTGTCCCAACTAAACATCCAAGTTGGCCCATCGGTCGAGCATATGGTCAAATTCTCCAAGCTTTAGGAGATGCTTGGAATTCACGTCGACCATGACACCCTGGATATGATTGTTTGGAAACATGGCAATGATGGGTGACACTTGGCTTCTTCGGCTTACAACATGCAATTCTTGGCCCTCACTTCCTCTCTGATGCCTTCTATGGTATCGAAGTTTTGAGCGCCTCCCAAATGAAAAGTCTTCACATGGTTGATCGTCCAAACCGGGTTTGAACAACATATGGGCTTGATCAAAAAGGATGGAAAAATTGTGCCATTTGTAAGCTTTCTAATCAAGTGCAAGAATGAGCAGCCAATCCCCTCTTCAAATGCCCCTTCACTATACGTGTTTGGTCATCCTTGGAATCATGGCTTGGGTTTATTGACATACAACACACGACTGCATTACAATGCATTCCTTCTAAGATTGGTGGAGTGGGGTCATACATAAATGGGGACATAGTTAAGAAAAGCTTTGGCTTCACTGCGATGCTAGTCTAATGAAAAATTAGGAAGGAAAGAAATACTTAGATATTTAGAAACAGATCTTCAACCACCATCATGCTCATCACGAAGATCAAAGACAATGTGACAATCTCGAGCCATGCTAGGGCAAAGGCATTTAGCAATATTGTATCACGAGAGTAGGATTTTTAAATTTTTCATTGGCCTTGAGCAATGTCTACCTTGTAAGACTTCAGATACTTCTTCTTAATCAATGAAAATGATAAATATTTTGTCTTGTACCAATACAGTCTGAGGCAAGAGTAGTGTTTTCTTCCACTTGATCGGCGGCCCAAAATATGGTGAAATCATGTCCATCCTTGATTGGGTTGTGCAACATTTTTTTAAATAAGGCAGTAGCTTTGCCTTATTGGTTAATTAGGAGGTGTGTAGTTAATTATAAATAAACCGTGTGAAAACAAAACAAACATGACCAAGTCTACCCAAGCACAAACTCAACAAGGCCACGTCCACTCATGCTGACAATATGTCAGAACCACCAAAGGACACCAACCATATGAACACAAACTGCGTTGACCCGCTCCACCAAACCAGCTGATCTTCCACCACTACCGAAGAGAACAAGACGCAAGCTGCTATGGGATGAGCAGACCCGCGACGTTCCCATAGAGGTGAAGAAGTTCACATCCACAAGACTATGCGCCAGAAGTAGTGCCTAACGTGCTGATAACCAACACCGATAGCTACTACATAGTCCACCCGACCAAGATCAACACCCTCAAAGTTGTCGAGGACTCGAAGTTCTGCTCTGACTTTCTGTTGCTTCGCCATGCCCTACGCAGTCAAGCAATTCCACCACCTTCTTGGGTCACCGCCTGACATACTGCCGCTCCCTCTCTAGTTGCAATGCCGCACGAACCGCTAACACGTAGCCCAAACTATAGAGGGCAACCGACCACAAACCACGTCTATCACATCAACTCATCTTAATCTGTCGGCCCGACATAAAGCCAACGCCTAGGTACACAAGAACAACCTCTCGGGGACGTCGCATGACATCCACCACCTTGTCGACAAGAAAACCAAGCAAGTAACCACATGCATACCCACCACAGACTCCTCACCGGTGAGACCACCGACAACATACTCGAGGCTGCCATCCCGACGTCGTCTGTGCTCTTGTGCTCGAGGGAGAGTCGTGCCATAGGCCTAGCTGCGCTCATTTGGCCAACACTACTAGGGAAAAGCCTATAGGTGGAGGCAAGTGGTGCCGGCGCACCACCATAGGCATGCGCCGGTGGAACTTGTTGCCGGCGCACAAAGAAGGCGCCGCGCCGGCGATGCTTGCCCACTGCCGACGCACCTGTTGATCCGACGCGCCGGCGCTATTTCCTGGCCCAACTCGGGCCAGGCCCACGAAGCATTGCCGGCGCACCAGCCCAGGAGCGCGCCGGCGGTAAATTTCTATTGCCGGCGCGCTCATGGGCTGGTGCGCCGGCAATGCTTCGTGGGCCTGGTCTGGAGCAGATATAGCCGGATGGGCGACATACTGCTGGCGTACCCATGTCCTGGTGCACCGGCAGTAACCTGGGACTTATTACAGCCACCAACCAGCACTCACACAAGCCACTACACTCACTCCTCATCCACACAACCCGACCCTTCTCCCAACCCACCTAATTTTTGCCCATTTCTACCCCAACTTTAGCCAATTTGACCAAACAAAATCATATTTTTTGAGCAAATCTTCCCTTCCTACATGCATCTCCCACATCCCTATGTAGATCTAGATCTATCTATCGCGCATTGACCGCTCAATCTAGATCTAGTTCTAGATCTAGAAAGTCGGCTTCCATACGCCATTGTCGCGGCGCGTCGTCTCGATCTCATCGATGAATATATCAAACAAATAGGTGATTAATGAACAAATTAATTGAGGAATGAAATCGACGTATGTTGGACATTTGAAGCAAAGCTCTCGTGTGTGGCATATATATATGTTGTGCTTGTGTGTGTTGGCGTTGAAAATGAGTTGCCAACGTTGCGCCGAAATGTTGATTCTTTAAGTCTCCGTTTCGGCACATTTCTGGCGCTCCTATGTCCTATACCGTGTAGGAAGGTCATGCCGAAATTTTCCGTGAAAACTACCGACGGATGCATGGTTCTAATCAATTATGTAATCTTACCATGCAGGCGATAATGGTTATCGAGATGAGTGAAAGCATCGTGATGAGATATTTGAAACACGCGATCATCGACATTTATGAAAATAACCGCACGGAGGTATTGTGTCCGTGCCGGAGATGCAAACGAGGGAAATGGTTTGACCCGTATTCAGGCAAATTGCAGGGGCACCTGCTCACTAATGGTTTCATGCATGGACACACTCAATGGATGAGCGATGATGGCGCGGAGGTCAATGGGGCGATGGGCAGGTGGTAATAATGGCCGGCAAGAAGGAGGGCATCATGACATTGATGACGATGAAGAGTTTGTCGCAGAAGACGATAACCTTGACGACGATAATAACCTTGACGATGACAATAACCTTGATGACGAAGAGGTGCCGCTAGCTTCAGTCGTGCGGGACCCTCATCTTCAAGATCTGCTTCTCGAAAAGACGAAAGGCGCCAAGCGGAAATCAAAGCTTGAGCAACTGGAGATGGACTCGAATACTCCGTTGTACGACTCAGGTCGCGGGTTGGGTGAGTCCCGCTTGAGAGTAGCGCTCGATGTGCTACAGATGAAGGCGAAACACGGATGGACGGACTCAAGCGTCGATGACATTCTGGAATACGTGAAAGATCTCCTTCCTGCCGGGAACACGTGTCCTGGTAGTCTAGCCGAGGCCAAGAGAATCACGTGCCCTCTCGACTTACCCCATGAAAAGTATCACGCCTGCATCGACTGTATCATGTATCGCAAGGAGCACGTGGACAAGACCAAATGTCTGTTGTGTGAACGGTACAAGAAAGGGAAGAAGAAAGCTCCTCGGAAAGTTGTGTGGTACTTCCCGCTCGCCTGCAACGGTTCTACGCGGACCCCAAGGAAGCAAAGCTCATGCTGGCACGCTGAAAGAAAGGAGGCGGTGTTGAATGATGAAGAGCGGATTGAGCACCCAGTGCTGACACACCCTTCGGATGCAAGCCAGTGGAAAGCATTAGACAATGAATTCGGAAGTTTTGGGGCAGAACCCAGAAACATCAGGTTGGGTGCGAGCACGGACGGATTCAATCCGTTCGGAAACCAGAGCAGCACACATAGCACATGGCCCATGTTTGTATGGATCTAAAACCTCCCGCCCTGGCTGTGCATGAAGAGGAAGTACATACAGATGAGTATGCTAATTCAAGGGCCGGCATAGCCAGGAAACGATATCAACATGTATCTCGAATTATTAAAAGAGGAGCTTGAAACGTTGTGGGCGGAGGAAGGGGTAGATACATGGGACGCCGCCGCGGAAGAATATTTCCCTTTGAGAGCCGCGTTGATCACGACGGTGCAGGACTACCTCGGATACGGTTATATTTCGTGCCAGGTGTGCCATGGACACAAGGCATGTGTCAGGTGCATGGAAGAGACGGTGTTTTTGCAGCTTGGTAAGGATCCCGGCTCTTCAAAAACAGTTTACATGGGGCATCGAAGGTGGCTACAGAAGACTGACCCGTGGAGAAAGCGTGGAGATCTGTTCGATGGTACAAATGAACCCGAGGACCTCCACGGAAGAAGAGTGGCGAAGAGATCGATACATTACTGAAAGGTTGGAAGGAGTGCCCTCCGCCGGGAAAGATCGATACATTACTGAAAGGTTGGAAGGAGTGCCCTCAGCGCCCCACCACAACAGCCAGCGGCGCCAGAGGCCGAGGAATACGAACGTGACGACTTCCAATGGGATATTCCTATGTCTTCACAAGTTGTCCATGAGGATGCGCCGGCCTCGAAATATGTGTGCTCCAAGAAGCTGTTCGATTCTCAAGAAACGGCTGAGGAGGAAAATCCTGAGGAGGTCGCTGCCGCCACCAAAAGATGCTGAGCCCAAACACACTCCGTGCTACGGTTACGGCGGTGGGAGATGGTCCAGTACTACAACCCAAGAAGAGGAAGAGGCCAAACAAGAAGGACGCCAAAGACAAGGCGGCGGCCAAAGACAAGGACAAGGTGGCACTCATTGACAAGTTGCCAAACAATTGGTGACCTCTGCATCGCTTGGGTGAACCGATGTTGCCGGAGCATGTCCTCAAGCTACTCACCGGGGATATGGCGAGCTTGCATAACCAAGTCCAGTATTTGGAGAAGCAGCTTCTCAAATCAAAAAATCCTAGTTACCCTCTCTTCGTGGCGAAGGTGCCAACTGGCATGAACTTCGTCGAGAAGTACCCCGCGGACTTGTGCTTCATCCGGTACAATGACATCTTCAGCATCTATCGCATGCAAATGCTCCACTTTAGTGTGGTTCGCCTAGTTGCTCTTAGCTTGTCTTCCCAGATCGTTAAGGAGGGGACGCCGACCATCGCGATAATGGACCCCTTCTATATGCGGGAGAGCATCATCTGCAACGCTGGGGATCGGGCGATTGCCACCCAGCAGGTCGAGGATTTCATGATGGCGAACATTAAGAAGGGCGCCATTCTCATCCCTTACTTCCCCGAGTAAGTAATCACTCGCTAGTCCCCATCACCATTCTATCCTATATCTTCATTTACATTTCCAAAGGTTAATCCGTGTGTTTTCCGCAGAGACATGTACTGTCGTGCACCCGCAACACTCGCATGCAGTCTATCTCGACTCGGGTAGGGACAAGAAGAAAGACTACACCAACATCAGGTCCCTTCTCAATGATGCTCTCACCGGCTTCGCCAACAAGGCAGGCCCCCTCAAAGTAGAGAGGAAATCCCGAGGAGGCTTGGTCTTAACCCACACAACCAACTTCCCCTGCCTCAGGCAGTCGAAGCAAGACAATGGGATGGACGCGTGGTACGCCATCCTTCAGATGCAGGAGTACATAAAGTACGCAGATGACATGTTGCTGCCAGAGAGTCTCGAGAGAGAGGTTTGTAAACATGGCGGATGCCTGATAGAGAGATTAGAAAGAACTGGGGTCGCATCCAGCAGTTCATTTGCACGATAATCGTGCATGATGTCAACAATAGGTCTGGCGAGTTCTTCTACGGCTACGGTCTACCACCTAATGACGAGATAGAACTCCGCTTGGAGATGTCGCGTGATGAGAGGCCGTTCAACACGCTTGAGGGCTGCCGTCCATTCCCCCTAGGCGTACAACCTGATCCTACGAACACTATTGCTAAAGCTTGAACGATATGTCCTTGAACTTCCGTACTGTAATAATTGCTATATAGTCCCATAGAATCGACTTGTCGCCTTTATTTAGTTTGTATGGATGTGCATGTGAACCTCTGTCTATAGTTTCATTTACTTTGATATATATTTAAAGATTATGGCGTAGATACCTTAATAATTATTTGCATTTACTCGACCCTACTTGCCTCGTATTTGGAGTTCGCCGATGATTAGAATGTTCGGTCACTCGTACACTCGGGGTGGAGCCAGTGAGCCTTGGTGCGATGGCCACAAGTATCAATCTATTGTGCATCCTACCTAGCCTCACTGACTCCATCCCTGGATGTTAATATTTCGACCGACAAAGTATGAGGCACGCTATTTAATTCGTACTACTTGTCTTTTATTTGAGTTGGCACTTCTTAATTGCATTGGCCGATGATTAAAATGTTTGGTCACTTGCACTCCGGGGTGGGGCCAGTGAGGCTTGGTGTGATGGCCATAAATATCAATCTATTGTGCATCCTACCTAGCCTCGCTGACCCCATCCCTGTATGTTAATATTTATTTCGACCAACAAAGTATGAGGCACATGCTATTTAGTTCATACTACTTGTCTCTTATTTGAGTTGGCACTTGTTCATTGCGTTGGCCGATGATTAGAATGTTTGGTCACTTGTACACTCTGGGGTGGGGTGAGTGAACCTAGTGTGATGGCACAAATATCAATCTGTTGTGCATCCTACTTGGCTTCACTTACCCCATCCCTGAATGTTACTATTTGTTTCGACCGACAAAGTATGAGGCACATGCTATTTAGTTCATATTACTTGTCTCTTATTTGAGTTGGCACTTGTTAATTGCATTGGTACTAACGTTTTATTTGTCTTGTGCATGGAGATGCCGACGACATATGTCGTGTACAAGGGGAGGGTTCCTGGAGTCTACGACGACTGGGAGGACTGTCGGAGACAGGTGCACCGCTTCAGCGGCAACAGCTACAAGGGATACCCCACTAGGGTGGAGGCGGAAGGAAGATACGCCCGTTATCTAGCGGGAGAGATGAGGGACATGAGGAGGAACCGGATGAAGACCATGGCCTTCGTGATGATGGTCATCGTGACCATGTTGGTCATGTTCTATGTGATTGTAGTTTAGGTTAGTAGCTACATTGTGAGGTGTATGACGACACTTGTGATGACTATGTACCGAGACTTCTAACTTTGTGAAACTTCGTCCTTCGGTGTTGCATATGCACATGTGTTGTATGAATCACCATTCCGGAACGAGACTTGCGTATTTGTGTATTGATACCGAAATGAGACTTGACTCTCTATGTGCTTCTCATATTGCATGTGCTGCTGTACAAATATGAACTGTGTTGTAATATATACTGCTGTCAAATATGTATTCTAATATGCTGGAAAAAAGCTGAAAAAAGAATTTTCGAATATTATTGCCGGCGCACCTAAATGACCTACTGCCGGCGCATGTGGAAAACGCCAGTCTGGGCACTCTTGCCATACCTGCTCGTGCGCCGGTGTGGCCAAGCAAGCGCCGCTGCAACCCACCCGACTCCTCACCGGTGGCCCACCGGCCCGTATCACCGGCGGCCATCGGCGGGTCGTGGTGCGCTCGTGGGCCTTTTAGGTTCGCCGGCGGTAGGCCTTTCCCTTGTAGTGCAATGCGCCCGGATAGCACGCCACAAATCCCGGTCCCGTTGGTAGCAAGACCTCGCTCAGCCTCCTATCGAAGGCAACGACACCATCTGCTGAGGGAGATCTTTACTTCTGATCTGAGTCCCATCTGATGCATTTTATCCTCCTGCCACGCTAGGCCTCCCATGTCGTCACTATCGCCACACTAGTTGTATTGCGCGGGCGCCATCCACACGACCGCATCATCGAGTGCTTCCACCACTACCGGGGGCCTCCTCCCCGGTGTTAGTCTCCGACGCTCAATGCGGCGGATGTTCACCTATCATTGGAAAATGGCTACCCCGCTACCACGACAAGGGTCGGCGGCATAAGCGACATGGAGAAGCCGATGAGGGCCGACGGTGGGGGGAGGGGTGGGTAGGGTTTCTCAAGTCGCTAGAGGAGGTGTCTCCGCGGGGTCGAAGGGGCTGAGCGCTCTTACGGTGCAAATCAATATATTCTAATGATCTCCAGAGTATGGTTAACGGGAGCTAAAAACAGTCTCTCGACACTAATCTTAGTTTTTGTTTTTGTTTTCTAGCTAACTATTTAAATTCAAGTTAATTAATTAGATGAGGCATTTGGATTAGAGTTCAATTATACAACTTGGAATTTCAGCTAAGAAGCTTACTTGCAGTTCTTGATTCTCCGCCCCTAAATACTTGTCCCGTGTTCAATAAACCTTGACATATTTTAGCCTAGGTATTACCTTAATCTGCTACTCCGTACAAGTATTTGTAGCCGGAGGGGTGCCAACTTTGCACTCTCCGAAAGCCAAAGCACAAACATAGCTAGATTTGAGTTTCGTTAAACTTAGATAGTGCTCATCACATGGAATTTAAACATAAACTACGATGGCCGTATGTGCTTGCCGTCTTGCGCCCTAGGACACCACGGCTACTCCTCGTCGTCATCCGCCTCGGTGGGGCCAGAGGGGACGACCATATTGATGTGTGCCTCCACTGCCTGGAGCGTTGCAGCCAAGTCGGCATGACGATGCTTTATCCTGGCTATCCCGCTGCTCGGTCTCTCTTATCACATTTCTCCTTTCAGCGCAACAACGCTGCTACCATTTTAGCGTCACGACATGCTCTATTCCTCTTTATTACCATATATAGCCTTCTCGACGTCGAACTGGGATCTCTCTCTCTATCTATCTCTCTCTCTCTCTCTCCCCTCTATCTCCCTCTCTCTATGTCGCCTCCAAAGCCACCACCGCGTCCTCCATCCCTCGGTTCTTCGTGTCAACCTTTTCTGTCGGCTCTGCCTCGCCTCCACCACCACCTCACGCTTTTGACGGGTCATCGCATCTAGGGAGCAGTGCACCACATTGCGTCTGGCTGCCGTGGTCGCCGAATGTGCACCCTAATGTCTGATAGGTATGGCCGCTCGGGAGCCATGAGCTGGTGGGCAGACTCATCGCGGTGGCGGTCTCGAACGATACGAGTAGGTCCCGCTGCTTATCGTCGGACGTCGACCTCGTCGTCGAAGTCCTGTAGGCTGTCGATGTCGTTCTCGGCCTCCGCTTGAGTCGCCGCCATGGTCTCCTCACGAGCACCACCATATTGCATGTTGTGGTCTCCGCCAAAGCCCCAATCCCTTTGTGGTACAACCCAAACGTAGCCTCATGGCCCTCATCCTCCTTGTACATGGCGATCTCCGCCATATCCTCCGCATTGAATGCCTCCCCTATGGCGATCGTTGTCACGTGTGTAATGCTCGCATGTCATCCGGGTGATCTTGGCTTATGTGTGTTCTTAGAGCGAGGGATTGTTGATAGCTATCTAGGGTTTGCTGGTAGGTACCGCGGCAACGTCGCTCTTATGCCCCCACGGCCAGGGCAAAAACTAGTGGCCACGTGAGAAGCCGCAGTAGCAGTTGGCGACGGGTCGTGTCGGCATTAAATTCGTCACGGTTGACATGGCAAGATATAAAAATCGTGTTGGAGATCTTATTTTCTATCCACGGCCGATACAAACGACACATCGTCAGGTTGTCGGTACAATACACTCTATGTTGTACCACGTTACTTTTATAACTAGATGACAACCCGCGCGTTGAAGCGAGAAATTATAGAAACTATACAATTACCTATTCGTTTAAAAACCGATACGATACATAAGCTGGTGTCATGTGAAGCAAACTGTAGTGTGGCGTTGAACTCGATTGAGAAATAGTTACTTCTTCCGCCACAGACCTGCCTGCCTTTAGAAACTTCAATCTGCAAAGCTGCAATGTTTTTTTTTCTTTTAGTTTGGGCGTTGGAGTACCACACTATATGTTTTATATGGAACATAGGGAAACAAAAATGTGATGAAATACTCACATTGGTCATTACGGATGAGCAAATCCTGTGAAGAAATTAACATTCTAGTATTGTAGTAGCTGGCAAGATTCTACAAATTGGTTTTCTAGCATCACTTCTAGCATCATATCCATTTTACAAATTGGTTTTCTAGCATGTCGTGGGCCGTTCTAACATGGCATCACAATCGGAAATTAATATATTAAGCCTTCATATATGTCAACATAGCTTTCCATACGGTAATTTGTAGTAGCTCGCAAGATTGTCATTAATCTGCCATGTGAAAAAACAATGTATATAATGCCATCAGAAAAAAAAACTGATTATTGCTAGACTAAGTAGCTGATCTTCATGGTAAGAAAAGGTACCTGATCTTGTTTTCGCACTGAAGCAGCAAGCTTATACTTTTGAAGCTCTATTTACCTCTCTCTGGCTTACTCAACAAAGAATACAAAGGTCCAATTTGGAGAGTAATCACCCAGAATAAACAATCACAGGAGACCATAAAACTTGATTGGATGAATAATTACACATGGAGAGATGGATACAGATGTCACCTGCAAGTAATGTATCAGCATAAACTCGTTAGCCAAACTGTTCTGTAAAAGAGGATGTATTAGGCAAAGGAAACACAAACTGCGTCACATGAACTAAATTGGTGGGATGGTCACAATCATGAAGTACCAAATCGACGGGGGCAGCACACTGACGATCAATCAACTAAAAAAAAAGATCAAAGTTTGCGTAGAAAATGATATGACAATGTCTGGTCCAGGATTCCATCCAAAAAACTAACTGGCCAAGAATACAAAGGGGATTTTAGTGACCGCGTCTCACACGTGTCCGGCCGGAGAGATGAAGGTTACCAACAGAAGGCGACACTGAACTGATCCAGCCGGATGACAGTAACGACCTGCGACATACAGGGAGTGCAATTTTGCATCTGGGTATACAATACTCACATACCAAGATAGTGACATCGAGAATAGAAGGATTGACGGCAAGCGAACAGCGGAGCTTCATATTAGGATAGATTTTTGGCCGATTTGCCTGCAGTTCGTGGAATCCCCCTTCTTCAATTTCGGGTGGAATTCTTGTAGACAGTTTTGGCTGCAAAGGAAGAGGAACAGAGCAGCGGGGAAGATTTGCTTTTATAAGGGAAGGGAAGTCGGAAAGATGAACTTGAGCCGGGAACGGAAGAATTAAATTGTACTGTATCTGATCTGCCTCGTTATGATTCCACTTAGAGCAAGTACAATAGAGTCCAGTCAGCTGGCTATAAGACATTAAATAATACTCCCTCCGTTCCATTCTATAGTGCCTATAGTTTTTTGGCACGGAAATTAGCACAAGAGTGTTCTTTACACAAGACCCCCTAGATTAACGATTTAAGATCAGAGTAAAATGAGGGAAATCGGTAACTTCATAAATTAACATAACAAATCCCACAAATCTCTCAAGTTGACTCTCCATATATGTGCAGCCAGGTTATATTAAGGAAATAAAAACATTGATTCCTAAATCTAAGGTATCGTTGGGGTCATGCATTAGGAATCTCAATTAATTGTTTCCTTTTTGTATGGTTTTTTTTTCGCGCATGTCGTGTGGGAGCTAACCGGTAGAGGGGGTAATTGCAAAAGAGCCAAGCTATAGCCTTATATTCTGAAACAAATGCCAAAAATCTATAGGCATTATAGAAAGAAACGGAGGGAGTATATCTTAGATGAGTTGGAGGAGAGAGAAGGGGAGAGAGAAGAGAGGTGAAATTCCTCCAAATAGTAATCTCTTGCACGTGCTTCTAGGCACTTTGTGAGAGTGAAAGGTGGGCGTGTGTTAGTAAAGTAGTAATTCTTATAGTTATTATACGTTGGTATATGGTATTCTGAGACATAGCATCTTGTTATAGCCAACTGTTGACTATACTATTGAAATTGGTCTTAGTAGGAAGTTGGGAAGGGCCGAACTTTGCTGCACGGCTGCGAGTAGGCACACCCAACGCAATTGGCAAATAGAAGGGGTGACGTGGAGGCACCGCAGCTCAAAGAAATTAAGTAGTGGAGGCTTCCTATTTAGAGATAAAAGAAAAGAGCATCTTCACCGGCGTCCCCCACGGCCCGGCACTGCCGTATGGAGGCACCAGCATATCATCCTCTATTTGGGATGCTGCTCTCACACCGGCGCTCCCAAGCCGGCGGCCCCCATAGATTTAGAAAGTTAAATTCAAATTTTGAAAACGATACTCATACGAAGTTCGAATGAAATTTGTACAAATTTAGCGCGAATTCAAACTGAAAAACTAAGAAAAACGTCTAGCACCGCTGGGAGTCGAAGGCGCTGAAGTCCAGGTCATCACCGTCGGCGCTGGATGACTCGAAGGACCAGCTGTCGGCCTCGTCGTCGTCGGCCTTCTCCTCCTTTGGCGCCGGCAGCTCGGATGGTCCGGCGAGGTCGACGTAGTTGGCGCCGTGGTCCCTGGCGGACCACACCGTCGCCTGCCGCGGGTCGATCGCGATATGCCGGTAGTCTTCATCGACGGAGCGGCCGAGGATGAAGTTCTGGCCAGGGAACTCCTCCTCGTCGTCGTCGCCACGGCGGGCCGCCTGCGCCTCGGCCTCCTTCTCCCACCATTGCTTCTTCATCGGCGGAAGTGGTGGCGAGGCGTCCTCCTCCTTGACGAGGTAGCGGCGGCCCGACCCTGTCGTCCGACGGGCCGGAGTAGAGGACGCGTGCCTCGCCTCGTCGTGGATGATGACGCCTCCGGAAGGAGGCGCGGACGCGGCCGAGCGCGTGCGCGCGACGGCAGACGACGATCCGGTGCGCGAGCTTCCGGACGTCGCGGTCCTTTCCGGCGCCCTCTGTAGGGTCGGCGCCGGCGCCATGCTCACCGCCTGCGGAAGTACACCGACTCCCGTTGCCCGCGGACGCGCGTCCGGAAGCCGTACTGGCGGAGCGTGTTGTCGACATCGCGGCCGTACCACCAGGCACGGCGGCCGACATTGTTGAAGCGGCCGCCCGGGCGGTTGTCCGTCCGCGCGAGCTCGACGACGCGCTCGTCTTCGACACGCCGTGCCGAGGCCATGCTGTCGAGGGCGTTGCTCGACAGGCTCCTCTCCTCCAGCGTCATCTGGCCCCACCGTTCCCTGGTGAGGGCCCGCGTCTGTGCTCCTGGCAGTGGCGGCGGCGGCACGGCGGAGCCGCTATTGGAGACGTGCCAGCCGTGCGGCAACTTGTAATGTACTGGCACGGGGATGCCGTGCCAGTACAGTACGTCGGCCTCGTCGAAGCTAAGCTGCGTCGAGCGGAGCACGCCGCTGCCGCCGACCTGGTTGTTGTGCGCCATCGTCGGTGGGGTGTGTGGGAGGTTCGCGCGGAGGTTGGACGGCGGCGGCTAGGGTTGGACGGCGGGGAAAAGCGAGAAGTGCGCGCCGGTGGGGTTTTAAGGGAGGCGGCGGACGCGCATTGAAGGCGCGTAGGTAAGGTAGGTGGACGCCGCGTGGCCAGTCGCCGCCCTTGCCGTTTGGGTTTCCGCGCGGGAGGCTATTAATGCCGATGACCAACCTCTTCGCGTCATTTCCGATGCGAACCGCCAGTCCTCTCGCTGACAAGGCGCCGCTACCCGCGAAAACCGTCGTTCCGCGAGGCGCCGACTCGGCCAATTTGCGCCCTTGGCGAAGGGGTCGGCACGGGGTTGCCGACGATTCTATTAGAGCATCTCCAGTCGCGTCCCCCAAACGTCCCCCAAAGCAATTTGGGGCGCACCGGACAAAAAATGCGTTCCAGCCGCGTCCCCCAAAGCCAATTTTTGTCCGGCGCGGCCCTATACGGTGTCCGGCGCCCCGAGCCCATCCCCGTCCCACAGGGAACGCTCGACACCCGGACAAGCTTAGCGAAGCAAGCGGGCCCGACCCGTCAGCGGCTCGGAAGGCTAAAACCCTGTCGCCTACCTTTGGTCAAGCGACGTTAATGGCGTCCCTGTTTTCCTAGGCGACGCAGAGACGCGTCTCGTCTTGCATGGCCGCGTGGCCGTCCGCGCCGGCGTTATTGCGTGCAACCACCCGCCGCCGCTGTACATTAAGACGCCCTGCAGTTCGTCCCAATTTCTCACCGCTCCCAAACCTTCTCGTCGCCTCCTCCCCCCTCGCAGATCTTCTCCTTGCCGCTCCAAACAATGTCGACCTCGTCCTCCCGCAAGATCGCCGCGGCGAACGGCTTCGGACGCGGCAGCCTAACCGTGCCGGAGGCGTGGGTGTTGTACCATGCCGGCTATACAGTCCCGCCGGACATGCGGCTGCCAAGCAGCGGCGGCTGGAGGATGGTTGTCAACGGCATTGGCATCCTGCCGCCGCCGAAGCTGGGCACAGAGCAATGGAGGGACGGCATCAGGGCCCGGCGGGCTCAACTCACCGCCGCCGAGCGGCAGGATCCGACGTGGGCGGCCACCAACAACGACGCGTGGTGGAAGACGTACTTCAAGCCGAAGTACGACGTCGAGATGAACAGCACCCAGGGGCTCGTCGGCGGGCCCAACAGCTGGAACAAGGACGGCCGCGCCCTGTTCTGGGGCGTTCCGGGGCTTGATGCGCGTAGATGTACACGTCCGTTGGGAACCCCAAGAGGAAGGTATGATGCGCACAGTGGCAAGTTTCCCTCGGTAAGAAACCAAGGTTTAATCGGACCAGTGGGAGTCAAGAAGCACGTTGAAGGTTGATGGTGGCGAAATGTGATGCGGCGCAACAACGGGGATTCCGGCGCCAACGGAAACTGCACAACACAACCCAAATACTTTGCCCCAACGAAAGCAGTGAGGTTGTCAATCTCCAGGCTTGCTGTGAACAAAGGATTAGTATTGTGTGGAAGATGATTGTTTGCAAGAAAACATTAAAACAAGTATTGCAGTAGATTGTATGCGATGTAAAGAATAGGACCGGGTCCACAGTTCACTAGAGGTGTCTCTCCCATAAGATAAAAGCATGTTGGGTGAACAAATTACAGTCGGGCAATTGACAAATAGAAAAGGGCATAACAATGCATGTACATGATATGGTAAATATAGTGAGATTTAATTCGGGCATTACGACAAAGTACATAGACCGCCATCCAACTGCATCTATGCCTAAAAAGTCTACCTTCAGGGTTATCATCCGAACCCCATTCGGTATTAAGTTGCAAAGCAACAGACAATTGCATTAAGTATGGTGCGTAATGTAATCGACAACTACATCCTTAGACATAGAATCAATGTTTTATCCCTAGTGGCAACAACACATCACAACCTTAGAACTTTCTCACTGTCCCACGGTGTCAATGAAGGCATGAACCCACTATCGAGCATAAATACTCCCTCTTGGAGTTAAGAGCAAAAACTTGGCAGAGCCTCTACTAATAACGAGCATGCAAGATCATAAACAACACATAAACAATAGATTGATAATCACCATAACATAGTATTCTCTATCCATCGGATCTCGACAAACACAACATATAGAATTACAGATAGATGATCTTGATCATGTTAGGCAGCTCACAAGATCCAACAATGAAGCACAAGGAGAAGACAACCATCTAGCTACTGCTATGGACCCATAGTCCAGGGGTGAACTACTCACTCATCACTCCGGAGGCGACCATGGCGGTGTAGAGTCCTCCGGAGATGAATCCCCTCTCCGGAGGGTGCCGGAGGCGATCTCCTGAATCCCCGAGATGGGATTCGCGGCGGCGGCGTCTCGAGGTTTTCCGTATCGTGGCTCTCGATGCTGGGGGTTTCGCGACGGAGGCTATTTGTAGGCGGAAGGGTAGGTCAAGAGGCGACACGAGGGCCCACACCACAGGCCGGCGCGGCCAGGGCTGGGCGCCGCCTATGGTGTGGCCACCTCGTGGCCCCACCGACTCTCCTTCGGTCTTCCGGAAGCTTCGTGGAAAAATAGGACCACAGGGCGTTGATTTCGTCCAATTCCGAGAATATTTCATTACTAGGATTTTGAAACCAAAAGCAGAAAAAGCAACCGGCTCTTCGGCATCTTGTTAATAGGTTAGTTCCAAAAAAATGCGTAAATACGACATATAATGTGCATAAAACATGTAGGTATCATCAATAAAGTAGCATGGAACATAAGATATCGATACGTTGGAAACGTATCAGCATCCCCAAGCTTAGTTCTGCTCGTCCCGAGCAGGTAAAACGATAACAAAGATAATTTCAAGTGACATGCCATCATAATCTTGATCATACTATTTGTAAACATATGTAATGAATGCAGCGATCAAAACAATGGTAATGACATGAGTAAACAACTGAATCATAAAGCAAAGATTTTTCATGAATAGTACTTCAAGACAAGCATAAATAAGTCTTGCATAAGAGTAAACTCATAAAGCAATAAATCAAAGTAAAGGTGTTGAAGCAACACAAAGGAAGATTAAGTTTCAGCGGTTGCTTTCAACTTATAACATGTATATCTCATGGATATTGTCAACATAAAGTAATATAACAAGTGCAATATGCAAGTATGTAGGAATCAATGCACATTCACACAAGTGTTTGCTTCTTAAGGTGGAGGAGATAGGTAAACTGACTCAACAATAAAAGTAAAAGAATGGCCCTTCGCAGAGGAAAGCATCGATTGTTGTATTTGTGCTAGAGCTTTTATTTTAAAAACATGAAACAATTTTGTCAACGGTAGTAATAAAGCATATGAGTTATGTAAATTATATCTTACAAGTTGCAAGCCTCATGCATAGTATACTAATAGTGCCGCACCTTGTCCTACTTAGCTTGGACTACCGGATCTTTGCAATGCCATGTTTCAACCAAGTGTCACAAAGGGGTACCTCCATATCGCCTGTACAAAGGTCTAAGGAGAATGCTCGCATTTTAGATTTCTCGCTTTTGATTATTCTCAACTTAGACATCCATACCGGGACAACATGGACAACAGATAATGAACTCCTCTTAAATGCATAAGCATGTAGCAATGATTATTATTCTCATATGAGATTGAGGATATATGTCCAAAACTGAAACTTCCACCATGATTCATGGCTTTAGTTAGCGGCCCAATGATCTTCTCTAACAATATGCATGCTCCAATCATTAAGGTGATAGATCCTTCAGACGAGACGGACATGCATAGCAAATCACATGATATTCAACAAAGAATAGTTGATGGCGTCCCCAGAAGCATGGTTATCGCACAACAAGCAACTTAATAAGAGATAAAGTGCATAAGTACATATTCAATACTACGATAGTTTTTTAGGCTATTTTGTCCCATGAGCTATATATTGCAAAGGTGAATGATGGGATTTTAAAGGTAGCACTTCAAGCAATTTACTTTGGAATGGCGGAGAAATACCATGTAGTAGGTAGGTATGGTGGACACAAATGGTATAGTGGTTGGCTCAAGGATTTTGGATGCATGAGAAGTATTCCCTCTCGATACAAGGTTTAGGCTAGCAAGGTTATTTGCAAGCAAACTCAAGGATGAATCGGTGCAGCAAAACTCACATAAAAGACATATTGTAAACATTATAAGACTCTACACCGTCTTCCTTGTTGTTCAAAACTCAATACTAGATATTATCTAGACCTTAGAGAGACCAAATATGTAAACCAAATTTTAGCAAGCTCTATGTATTTCTTCATTAATGGGTGCAAAGCATATGATGCAAGAGCTTAAACATGAGCACAACAATTGCAAAGTGTCACATTATCCAAGACATTTTAGAATTACTACATGTATCATTTTCCAATTCCAACCATATAACAATTTAACGAAGAAGAAACTTCGCCTTGAACATTATGAGTAAAGCCTAAGGACATATTTGTCCATATGCAACAGCGGAGCGTGTCTCTCTCCCACAAAGTGAATGCTAGGATCCATTTTATTCAAACAAAACCAAAAACAAAAACAAACCGATGCTCCAAGCAAAGTACATAAGATGTGACTGAATAAAAATATAGTTTCAGGGGAGGAACCTGATGATGTTGTCGATGAAGAAGGGGATGCCTTGGGCATCCCCAAGCTTAGACGCTTGAGTCTTCTTAAAATATGCAGGGATGAACCACGGGGCATCCCCAAGCTTAGAGCTTTCACTCCTCTTGATCATAGTATATCATACTCCTCTTGACCCTTGAAAACTTCCTTCACACAAACATCAAGCAAACTCATTAGAGGGTTAGTGCACAATTAATAATTCACATATTCAGAGGTGGCACAATCATTCTTTTCACTTCTGGACATTGCATAAAGCTACTGGACATTAATGGATCAAAGAAATTCATCCAACATAGCAAAAGAGGCAATGCGAAATAAAAGGCAGAATCTGTCAAAAACAGAACAGTCCGTAAAGACGAATTTTAAAATGGCACCAGACTTGCTCAAATGGAAAAACTCAAAACTAATGAAAGTTGCGTACATATCTGCGGATCACGCTCGTAAATTGGCAGATTTTTTCGAATTTTCTACAGAGACTTGTGCCTAGATTCGTGACAGACAACAATGTTGTTTCTGCGCAGCGATCCCAAATATAACATCAACTTTGACATAGAAACTTTACTTGGCACAAAAACATGATAAGGAGAGGTTGCTACAGTAGTAAACAACTTCCAAGACTCAAATATAAAACAAAGTACTATAGTAAAAACATGGGTTGTCTCCCATAAGCGCTTTTCTTTCAGCTAGGCGCAGAAAGTGCAAATCAAGTATTTTCAAACGAAGAAGCATCAACATTATAACCAGGGGTGTTGGGAGTTTTCTCAACAATGCATTGTATCTGGTCTATATAATTAACTCCTCTCTCATTGCTCCTAGGCTTACTATTCTCATCAAACAAATTTTCAGGAACAAGCCAAGCATAATTATTTTCCAAAGCTTCATGCATCCCTAGTAGCTTACTAGGTATTGGCGCTTTAATTTCCCTACCATCATTAATATTACTAGTATACTTAATTCTATCCATATCCATCTTTTCAAGTATTTGTTTAAAATCAGGAAAGAAACCAAGCCTCTTATGCTTGATAAAAACTTTTCTAGCTTCTTTAGCTATATCTTCAAATTCTCTAACAAGGACTTTTAAAACAAAATTTCTCTTTTCTCCCATCTCTATATCCGTAAGTGTAAGAAACATATGTTGTATTATGGGATTGAGATTAACAAATCTAGTTTCCAACATGTGTATTAAACAGGCAGCAACACTTTCATAAGTAGGGGCAGTTTTTAATAATGGTATATCTTTAAAATCTTCATCCATACTAACATGGGTGAAAAATTCTTCTATATTATCTCTTCCAATGATACACCCACGCCCTACCGGTATATTTTCCAAAGTAAACTTAGGATTAAGCATGATGAAATAAGCAAAAAGTAAACTAGGCAAATAAAGTAAAGACGAGTAACTAATTTTTTTGTGTTTTTGATATAGAGAGCAAGACGGTAGATAAAGTAAAACTAGCAACTAATTTTTTTGTGTTTTGTTTAGGTGCAGCAAACAAAGTAGTAAATAAAATAAAGCAAGACAAAAACAAAGCAAAGAGATTGAGAAGTGGAGACTCCCTTGCAGCGTGTCTTGATCTCCCCGGCAACGGCGCCATAAATTTGCTTGATGCGCGTAGATGTACACGTCCGTTGGGAACCCCAAGAGGAAGGTATGATGCGCACAAAGGCAAGTTTTCCCTCAGAAGAAACCAAGGTTTAATCGGACCAGTAGGAGTCCAGAAGCACGTTGAAGGTTGATGGTGGCGAAATGTGATGCGGCGCAACAGTGGATTCCGGCGCAACGTGGAACTGCACAACACAACCCAAATACTTTGCCCCAACGAAACAGTGAGGTTGTCAATCTCACCGCCTTTGTAACAAAGGATTAACCGTATTGTGTGGAAGATGTTTGCAAAGAAAACAGTAAAGAACAATTGCGTAGAGTGTATGCGATGTAAAGAATAGGACCGGGGTCCACACTTCACTAGAGGTGTCTCCCATAAGATAAAAGCATGTTGGGTGAACAAATTATAGTCGGGCAATTGACAAACAGAAAAGGGCATAACAATGCATGTACATGATATGGTAAATATAGTGAGATTTAATCCGGGCATTACAAAAGTACATAGACCGCCATCCATTGCATCTATGCCTAAAAGTCCACCTTCGGGTTATCATCCGAACCCCATTCGGTATTAAGTTGCAAAGCAACAGACAATTGCATTAAGTATGGTGCGTAATGTAATCGATAACTACATCCTTAGACATAGAATCAATGTTTTATCCCTAGTGGCAACACACATCACAACCTTAGAACTTTCTGTCACTGTCCCATGTGTCAATGAAGGCATGAACCCACTATCGAGCACATAAATACTCCCTCTTGGAGTTAAGAGCAAAAACTTGGCCAGAGCCTCTACTAATAACGGAGAGCATGCAAGATCATAAACAGCACATAAACAATAGATTGATAATCACCATAACATAGTATTCTCTATCCATCGGATCTCGACAAACACAACATATAGAATTACAGATAGATGATCTTGATCATGTTAGGCAGCTCACAAGATCCAACAATGAAGCACAAGGAGAAGACAACCATCTAGCTACTGCTATGGACCCATAGTCCAGGGGGAACTACTCACTCATCACTCCTGAGGCGACCATGGCGGTAGAGTCCTCCGGGAGATGAATCCCCTCCCGCAGGGTGCCGGAGGCGATCTCCCGAATCCCCGAGATGGGATTCGGCGGCGGCGTCTCGGTAAGGTTTTCCGTATCGTGGCTCTCTCTTTGGGGTTTTCGCGGCCAGGAGAGCCATTTGTAGGCGGAAGGGTAGGTCAAAGGCGGCACGAGGGGCCCACACCACGGGCCGGCGCGGCCGGGGCCCTGGCCGCGCCGCCACATGGTGTGGCCACCTCATGGCCCCGCCGACTCTCCTTCGGTCTTCCAGGAAGCTTCGTGGCAAATAGGACCTGGGCATTGATTTCGTCCAATTAGAGAATATTTCGTTACTAGGATTTATAAAACCAAAAACAACAGCAACCGGCTCTTCGGCATCTTGTTAATAGGTTAGTTCCCGAGAGAAAATGCGTAAATACGACATATAATGTGCATAAAACATGTAGGTATCATCAATAAAGTAGCATGGAACATAAGGAATTATCGATACGTTGGAGCGTATCGGGCGCGCCTCGAGAACGTCATCAAGCGGCATCCCTTGCTTGGCGCTCAAGGGTGGAGACGCCGGGTTGCCAACATGCCAGTCTCCTCGAGGAGGAGCACCACAATGGCGGCCCGAGGGCCGTCGTACAAGTCCTCCCTCGCACTCTTCTTTCTCGGGACCGGCGCGATCGACTGTCCTCGTCGTGCCGCTCGGCGCCCTACACTGTCCCCAAACGGGAGGTGAAGGAGGAGCCGGCGAAGCGCCCATCAACACGAGGCGTGGCGGCAGCGGCAGCCCGCGGCAGAGACGCCAGAGCGCGGCGGCGCCCTCCTCATCCGAAGCCGGAGGTGAAGGAGGAGCAGCACGACGAGGCAGCGGGAAGGTGGCGCTGCTGGCGGAGTATGAGCGACGGCCAGCTCATCGCCGGCCAGCGACGACCCCGAGGCTTGCCCGGGGCTGCGGGCAGCATTCTTGGCGTCCATGAACGACAAGGACGCATGGTGGAGAGGCGACCTCGACGCGGCGATCGCCATGTCCATCCGCGACACCGGGAAGCCGCTCGTGCGACCTCACCAACGACGGCGAGGCGTTGGACCAAGCGGCGCGGTGAAGGACGAGAGCCGTCGGCAGGCCCGACGAGCGCGTCCAAGAAGGAGGAGTCGTCGCAGGCGAGATGTACAACTTCATGATGCTAAACGCCTCGGCCGCCGCAACTACTTCTAGATTAGGTTTAGTTTAAATTTAGTCAAATTTCGTTCGAATCTATATAAAGTTGGACGAATCTAATCGAATATACGTTAAGTTTAAAATTTCCGAGAGCAACGTCCCCCAAACGCGGCACGAGCAAAACACGTCCCCCAAACGCTCGATCCGGCGCGTTTTGGGGGACGGTTTGGGAGACGCGGCTGGAGATGCTCTTAGGGCATCTCCAGCGGCGCGACGCATTTCGGACGCCCGCTGGCATCCGTTTGCGTCGCCTGGCGGACGCAAAAATGACCGTGAGGGGCCAAATGTCCGTTTGCGTCGGGGGCTACCTCCAGCGGGCCGACGCATTTTGGACATGCAAATGTTTTTTTTGGTGCTACTTCTTTTCAATTTTGTTGAATGATCAAGTTTAAACGCGGAAAAGTTGTACTCAATGATGTTGGTCCAATCGAATAGATTATAGCCTAAACATTTTACCGGATACTTCAATCGAGTAGATTCAAACATATTTAACATACAAAGAAGAAGAAATTTAAAAACATATAAACTAAAACTATTTTTTGGCCTTCTTGTTAGAAGGCCCTGCCTGGTCGTCGAAACTCCTGCGCCTCTTGCTTGTCACCTCCTCGTCGGAACTGGAGGACGACGCGCCGGTCGAGGAGTTGAAACTGGAAGAAATGGCGTCCTCCTCCTCCTCCTCCTCCTCCTCCTCCTGGCCCTCCTCCTCGTCCTGGCCCTCCTCCTCGTCCTCGGCGTCGCTGGCAGCGCCGCCTCCGTCCTCCTCCTGGCCTTCGCTACCATTGCCGCCTCCGTCCTCGTCGTCCTCAGTCGGCGTGGAGGAGGCAGGGTCGCTGGCCGTGGAGCCCGGATCGCTTGGCGTCGCAGGGGATTCCCACCAATGCAGCCATCCGGGCGACTTGCCCTCGCTCTCCGTGTCGGACGGATGCGTGTAGTCGCTCATGGCGTGGCGTTGTTGGAGAAGAAGAACAAGAGGAAGAAGGAGCGGTTGAACTGAATTCTTTGTACACGCGAGGTTATAATGTGCGCGGGTCTCTGTGGCGAGCGCGTATAACGAAGAGGCCGGCGGTTACTCTTCCCGTGATTCGAGCGCTCCATTGCGCGGTTGCCTGTAGAGCATTGTGGTCAAGGAGTCGATCGAACCTGGAGTCGGCTGCCATGAGGGCCGTGGGGAAACGGCAGACTACGCAACGGCCATGCAGCGTCACGCGAGACGCAAACCGTGCATATTTGGGCCGGGTTTGCGTCGGTCCGGACGCCGCGGCCGTCCAGAGGGTGCAGAGACGCGTTCTGATCAGCGGGCATAAACGGTCGCTCGGCGTCCGTTTGCGTCGCGCCGGCGGAGATGCCCTTAGACTCAAAAAATAGCGGCGCCATTTGGGGCATCTCCAGCAGGAAGCGACCCATCCAGCGCCGCGCGCGTCCGGATGGAGTCGATCGGACTAAATCCCGACCCAACGGGGACGCACCG